>JAPCYS010001937.1:0-16176 GCA_028641055.1 Alopecurus myosuroides | reverse complement strand
CTGAAACATGGAAAAGAGGCGCATCGCTTAAGTCAAAAAAACAAGCAAAGTCAATGATAAAAGCATTAAGTCAAAAAAAATATTTGGAAAATGCTTGGGGGCTACAGATATTACCTGGCTCGTTTTTTGGAGACCTGCCAAGTTTTCGGTAAAATCTTTTGCATAGTCAGCAAAGAGAATTCCGACATGGCAAAGGTCGTCTTGGATGACCTTCCGAGGAGAGAACACGAAATTATTCCTAACAATAAGTCCTCCTTGCGGCCAAGGACGGATTAAGGGAGCTGGAATAAAGTACTTTGTCGCCCACGGATGAATGTATCGATGTTCGTCAAAGTGATTCTTGTTTTACCTTAAATTCCCAGGTCAAAGTTGGGCATGGCTCCTCCTTCGGGATATTTGAAGGCCTCCCACTTCCTGTTCTACCCTTTCCTCCCTTTCCCTCGCGTCCGAGTCGGACACAATAGGCTGGCTGGACTGCAGGGGGTATTCTTCTTCCCTCGCAGCGAGGTTCTCTTCTTCAGCTGCGGCCGGAGTGTCGGGTGCAGCAGCAGGAGAGGGCTGTGTTCCTCTCCTAGCAACAAACTTGTGTTTTCTTCGGCTGTTTGGCTTCAAGTTGTAGGAGCCATGCTAGAAAGAAAAAATGCGAGAAATAAGAATTCTGAGAAAGAAAAGAGTTCATGCAACAAAAAGCATAGAAAGGAAAATAAAACCCGGGATGTTTACCTGGAAGTTGCGACGGGAACACCGTCAAGATCGACTTTTCTGAGTGGCAGAAGGCTTCTTGCGCTTCTGTCCACCGGCAAAGTTGGAGCGCAGCGCGTCCAACTCGGCATCGGAGGCGAGATCAGCCTCAGGAAGATTCACAAGCTGTCAAAAAATATTCGAGAAAAGGAAACTCAGAAAAAATGCTCAAAATGATAAAAAGCATACCTTTGGAGCTGGGTTTCTACCGTGTACATCGGCCGACTTTCCTCGTATTGGTCACAAGTGAGACCAGCTGGTTGACGTTTCTTCAAGTCTTTTTCGACAAAGACCTGTTGTTCGCCCTCATTGTGTTCTTAGGGCCTGTGTATTCACACATTAGTCGGGGTCCACGATAAGCCAGAGGCTGGATCCGTCTTTCAAGTCAGCATAGAACCGAGTCCATGCCAGTGAGAGGAGGGGAGGCGGAAACAAGCTTGACAATGCGCCGCTTCATCCTCATCAAATCCGGCGCCAGGGTCTGGACCGCGTCCACTGCCCAATTGTCTTGGGGAGTGGCTGCATTATTGACAAAAGGTGGGATTCCGTTTCCTTTCCATGAAACGGACATCCTCATGATAAAAAGAAGGAACCCGTCCAAAATTTGACGATTCCGAGGTTTTTATTTTCGGGAACCAATCTACCCTAAACCTACGCAGGGTAAAGGAGATGGTTCCACAAGTGGGGAGGGCGCCCTCAGATGGGTTGTGCTTTACTCCAAAACAGTACTGCCAAAAATCTAGCCTAGGCTCTATTCCTAAGTACCCTTCGAACAAAGCCGGAAATCTGGCAATAAAGAATGGAGTTTGGAGGGAGGTTGTTGGCTGGATTTGGTAGTGGTCTAAGACCTGAAGAAAGAAGGAAGAGGGCGGAATTTGGATACCTCTGTTAACATGTGATGCAAGGAGGACTCGTTCGCCGTCTTTTGGCGACGGCTCGGCCTCGTCCGGGACGTACCGCCATTTCTTCTTCAGGATGAACCCTTCCTTCTCCATTGCCGAAGGAAGGAGGAAACCACATTAAAGTGGATCTAGTTCCCGGAGTTCTCCTCTGTGTCTTCTTCTCCTCCGGCGGCGCCGGAGGCAGCGACCTCCTCGCCGCCGAGATTGGAGTTTTTCTCCGCGGGCTCGGTGATGAGAGGTGGAGGAGGAGGAGCTGACAACGACAGAATGTCCGCGGCCGCGGGAGGCTGATCCCCGCCATTTCCCTCCGGCGCACTTGCGGTGGCGCGTACAGGGGAGTCCAGCTGCGGGTCGAGGTCTTGGATAATCGTTTCGATGTCTAGGGCGGCGTTGCTCGCATCCGCTGTGCGGGGTGATTCTCCGTCAACCATTCTCAGGCGGCGCGGCCGTGAGTTGGATCCTCTGATGATTCTCCAGGGAAGTTGAGGGAGCTCTCTCTCTGCTCACTCGCTCGAGCTCTGTATCTGGTTCTAAAAATGGCACTGGGGGGGGGGGGCTCGAGAAAGAAGAGGGAGCGGAAGAGAGAACGGAGCCCTTGAGGTGGATATTTATAGCCAGAGGTGCGTTGAGATTGGTCCCAACAGCTATTTTAGCCGTTGGATCCTTGACGCGTGTCACGCCCAAAAATTCCGGGAAACAAGGGGACGGGGTGATAATGGCTATCTCCTCGTTTCCCGCGAGAATCTGTCAGAGGATACGTTTTCAGAGTTTTTAACTGAACCTAAACGTTCGTGATGTCAGCACGATTTCATCGCTGACGTCATGAAGTTTCTTCTCCATGAAGGCTCGTGGAAGAAAAGGCCAGATTCTGATAAAATCCGAGTTATGTGTTATGAAGTTTTGGGAAAAAGAAGAATCGAGATAGAGCGCCAACATTTTTAGGAAAACAATGCAAATTGACGAAAGGTGGCAGGATGAAGTCTCAATCCTTCTTGGGGGCTACGTCGGATATACAGATTAGGGTATATCCGGCATTTTCCTAAAGAGCCGGATTACCAGGGTGGCCTGTTGGTAATGGATCACAGTACATTAGGCGGCCTAGTAAGCTGATGCGCAAAGCCGGATTCTAGAAGGACCCGGACCACGGCCCAAAGTGGTGCGGCTTGGAGTAGAAGAGGATTCCTTACTTTCCAATTTAGATACTTTCCGTAGTCTTCTAGGTTTCCTTTCTGTAAGCCCTAACCCAGCTATCTATATAAAGCCGGACGGGAGAGAAGAAGCGTAGAATAAGCTAGAAGCCAACTCGCCGAGAAGTTGATCCTCGTCGAGTTAGCGAAACCCTACTCACATTGTACTTTGTATACTTCAGGCTTCAGCCCTGATTTAGTGAGATTGCAGGAGTAGGAACGCCGCCTAGTTGCGTAGTACCAAACCTGGGTAAATTTGGTGTTCCTAGTTGTCGTACTACCACGTCCCCCACGTCTCTACCAGTAGTCTCATGGCACCCCGTATGAACTCTACCACGATGTCTCGACAAAACTCCTCCTAGAAAAGTTGATACCAACTGATATATCTTTGCAAATGGCTGATAAGTCTACTGCTATTCCTGTGGGTATATGTGAGGATGTTCTTGTTCAAGTTGCTAATAATTATCTGATATTAACTGACTTTGCTGTGTTAGAAATGCCTGAAGATGATAATATGTCTATTATTCTTGGAAGACATTTTCTTAATACTGCAGGGGCTGTTATTGATTGCAATCAAGGAAAAGTTACTTTTAATGCTAATGATAAAGAGCACATTGTTATTTTCCCAAGAAGATTGATAAGAAATATGGTCTAAATTCAATTGAAAATATTGAGATCATCAAGATTGGAGAATTTTACCACCAAAACAATATGAAAATTATGATTGGGGACTATGCCTATCAAGGTTGAGGTAACATAATTATTTGTGATTATCAAAGTTTTTCTTCATATGAAATTATTCTGGTAACAAAGACTTGATCACCCTTGTTAACAAAATGATTTTGAATGAAGAGGAAAATGTTTTGACTATGTTTTCACCTTCCCCATTATCTTTTCACCATGTTTACTTCTGTAACTTTGCTACTTGAGTACAATCATGTTTTCCATCATCCATTATGCATGTTTTCCTGATATTTTCACTCTGATTTCTGAGGATATGCTTGTTTTCACCATCCATAATTTTGTTTTCACCACAACCGCCTTTGTTTTCTTTGGATATTCTTCCATTAGAGTGTCATAGAATCTCAGTAGTGCTGGTTTTGGTTTTGTTTTCCATCTTTTCACTTTTTTCCAGAAATATCTATACCTAATATAATAATAAAAGCAGTGACGTTTCCCCCGTTTAATGGTATGTTTTTTCGTCCGTCCCGTAATACTCTTTTGTCTGTCCTTTTTTGCATTTTTATCGGTAGCTGAACCATTGTTTCTCGCGGCGTTGTTCCTCCCACTGTCCATCAGACTCCAACTCGCTACATCGACTCTAACTCTCTATCTGGACTCTAACTCAAGTAGAAGAAGAGCATGCAGCCCTCCCATATATGTGTCTTCTGAAAGCATCGATGCAGGCCACAAAACCGTGGAAGCGGGCACACGCATGCCATGAAGGACGAGCCGAGCCGAGGTCTATAGAGTTGTAGCCCTCAAGATCTTGCAAGAGGAAGAGCGACACCAAGGAGGACGGATCCGTGTGACGAAGCCTCCGGTCGCCGCTCAATGGTGGGAGAATTCAGAGTGCTGGAGAAGGGCTCGACGCAGAGGCAAAATTGAAGTGTGTGCCGCACTCTCGCCGGCCCAACGGCGCGCGGATTCAGAAAACCGGATCGGGGGATAGGAACTCGACACCAAACGGCGGCATCCTCTCCTACCAAGTGATGCATGGGTGTTGTAGCTGGCTTGGTGTCTGCTGCTGAGGTTCAACGGGCGAGCGAAACTGCGGATGTCCGGGCAGCAGCAATTTTATGGTGGCGTGCGATGGAAGAAGTGTGAAGACCGGAAAGAGGACGTAGTTCCCCTCCACGCCCGATCCCCGTCTCTTCCTCCTCCGGATTTGGCTAGAGCTAGGGCTCTTCCACATGGGTGCCGTGAGGACGCTTTGGGCGCCTATCATATTCGATCAGATCAACGACTTTGCGCTTCTCCCCCACCGTCCGACGGCGAGGACTTCATCAGATATATCCGGTCATGCCGACGCACAGGGCATCACGGACATTGTGTCATCAGCCATCGCCACTAAACTGGAGAACCTTTGGCTGCGTACACCTCATCTAAAGGTACCTGCAGGCTGCAGCAGTGCCCTGACCTGCTCCGTCGTTGGCTCCATCTCCTCGCCGTTAAGGTCGCCCGGGAGGTGTGGTCGGGGCCGGCTAGCAGGGGAGGGAAGGGAGACAGAAGAATGGAGAAGGTAGGGGCGGGGCTGAGTTCTGCGGAGGGAGTTGGAGGAAGCAAGGTCGTGGGGTAACCATGGCGTGGTGTGCATCGATGTTGTCTTTTTAGAAAAGTTCAGAGGTACTACGAGATAGTGAGATTGCGTGAAAAATCACAAAAATGACCTTGGGGCCAAACTTCAGCACAAAATGAACCCAAAACTAAACTATTTTTGGAACTAACCCTTTAGGGTAGTGCCCAACACGGCGGCCAGGTGGTCTGAATGACAACTCCAGGGAACCCGGCGCGGTGGTCTGAAGGACAGCTCCAGGGAGCCCGACGCGGTGCTCTTAAGTGTAACTCCATGGTACCCGGTGCGGTGCTTCAGCCATGTTGGCTAGGCTGAACCCAGGTGCGGAATGTACTGCGGCACTCGGCGCGGTGCTGGAGGGTGTAGCGCCCCCGTACTCGGCGTGGTGCTTCCAGAAAGTGATGGCTAGTGCAGTAGCATGCGTTTTCTCCGAACGAATGCGTATACTAGGATCATTTTTCATGTGGCCGGTACGACCCACTCGTATCAATAGCCCTGCAACCCACAGTCATCTTGTTCCCGTATCTCTATCAACTATCGTGACTTTCAGCCAGGGGTCGAGCCAGGATTTAGATATAGGGGCCAGTTGAATTTTTGCTTTTTTTACAAAGCCTTTGGCACATAATTAATTGTGCTACTTGAGTTAATTCCAGTAGTTTCACGTGAAACTTGTCAATTTCTCTGTATATTGAAACTAATTGATAGAGAAACGCCAAATCAGTATGTTAATGATATATACCCATAGAAGCTATAAGGAATACAAATAAACACATACTTTGAGCTATCAATTATAATCTTCTGCAAATTAAAGTTTTGACAGAGAAATTAGTTTTATCTCATTATATGCGTTTAACAGCCATGTAGATTCATTTTTCAACATAATAGAGTGATTCGCTTGTAAGATATTGATCGATTGCCATTCAAGATGTGTCCACTATACTGATTAAATGGGTTTTAGGCCATAATCCATTACAAAATACTAGTGGTAGCATGTGTATTGACCTTAAAATTGTGTGCTTGCAACAAAGATGAATCTCCGAACATAGTCCGTGGCTGGATCAGATACCATACAAGATCAACCAATCGACTTGAATAATGGAAGCGTGTCTGTGTGCTTATCTGAGTGGTCTTCTAGGGTCCATCCGACCGGCAACTTTGCGAGATGGAGCAGCCAGAGCGAGCGGCGTCACCTTCTTAGAAAACTGTCTTTTTTAGGGTAACGCCATAGGTAGATCTATACATCCATCTAGCAGGGAAAAGGAACCGGAATTACGACTTGGAACAAGGCTTCCTGCTCCCCCACGACTGATGGTAGGAATGTGCAGGGGCTGGGTTGTGTGTACTAAATGTCAACATGTTTGGTCCTCCGCTTATCCATGTGGCAACATTTTTGCGATCCATGAATTTTAGTGGCATTTGTGACTCTTCCATACTTTTTTTCGATCCAAAAGATTTTGGCGCATGCTATGAGATTCACCTCTTTGAATCCTCTGTCGGCCCTCACCCCATTCCTGGTGAGCAACACCATGTTCTTGAGAATGAAGGTGGACATGTGAGGCAGCCATTTCATGGTGCCTTTGACCGGTGCCTTGCTCTTAGCAATCTTTGCATTGATCGCAGTAGATATGTCGCTCACAATGTCCACAACAACAAAGTTCAAGGGCGGTGGCGGATCGACCATACCATTTCGAGACATGGGCTGTCAGTCATCGACATAGGAAGGGATCTTCGAGTCCCCAAAAGAAACCAGTGCGTTACTAAACTCATCATCGAACATTTGCTACATCGACGACGGAAGCAAAATGGCATGGCTAGTTATGAGCTAGAGAAGAGCAACAAATTAACTACACGTAGCCATGAACACGGATCTACAGAGCACAAGGACGAAGAACACAACCATTAACATGATCCTAATATATGCATTCGTTCGGAGAAAACACATGCTACTACACTAGCCATCACATCCTGGAAGCACCGCACCGAGTACGGGGACGCTACATCCTCCAGTACCGCGTCGAGTGCCGCGGCGCTCAGGAGCGGAGCTGGCGCTCGAGTTACCCTGATGCACTACTGTACTATGGCATAAAAATTTCACGAAAAAATCCACTACATAAAAGTATTTGTTTGTCTTTTTAACATTGAATAATAAGATATAATTTATAAATAACAAATACCTTGTAATAAAAATAAAAAATTCTACTATAATAAACCAAAGGGCAAAGTTACTTTTTAAATATTTCGTGCATTTTCAAATTGCAAAAAACCATCATCAAACGCCAAGGTCCAATACCCTACAAGATAAAAAGTGACTTAATTTACAAGTGAGAAATAGTAGAGTGACAAAAAAACTAGTAGTCAAGTAGCTAAAGTTTTTACATTACCTTTTACTCTTCTAGTATATTCGATTCTTTAAATCCATGAAATACTTAACCACTTGATCATTGGTGACTTTCTTCATTTTTTCTTTCTCCACATAACAAATAACATCATCACTCAAGCTGTCATCACTCAGGCGATTGCGCAAAAAGGTTTTCACTAGTTTCATGGCTGAAAAGAACCTCTCAGCTGTGGCAGTAGCAACAGGCAACACAATTACTAGTTTAAGCAAACGATAAAACAATGGATACATAATATGCCTCCTTGTCTCCACCATTTTTTTTGAAAGCTCAATGATTGTTGCTAAGTCTGAAAAGCTATCATCTGTGCGTACATCAGCAATATAGAGGCGCAGGTCCTTATCAAGATCCCTCAGTTTCCAGAATCAAAATCTTGAGGATACAATTTGGCTAAATTTAGCAAACTCTCCAAACTAAAATCACGAAATGACTCCCTTGGACTCAAAGCAAGCTGACAAACAAGTAAATTAGATGATGTCTCACTAAATCGACCGTCAAGCTCTTGAACTAGCCAATCAAAAACATCGTTGAAGCAATCAATTGATAGTAATGTTTGTTGGTCATTCCATTTACATACTTCTTTGGATTAACATAGGCTTTTTCCATGTCCAGCTCTTCAATATCGCGTTTCTCACAAAAACATGAACTTCAACTAGTAGAGAGTCCATCCATCTTCTCTAAGTTCATTCAACACGGTTCTCATTGACTTCACACACATTTCATGAAATTTACTATATCTTGATCCTTCTGCTGCAATGCTAATGACAATGTGTTTGTAGTTGTAAGAATTGTCAACATGAGATGCAAATAAAAGACAAAGTCAAAAGACTGGAAGTACACTAGAAGACCATTGGCTTGGTCTCTACTTGCTTTGTCAGTATCTTCTTCTCCCACAAATTCAAGAATTTAATAACTGAAATGAACAAGTCAACCAAACTTTTCAGTGTTTTAGCATGATAACCCCACTAGTGTCTTCGGATCTTTGAAGACATTGCTCTTGATTTAGACATGTACCTGTAAGTTTTCCGCATCCTAAAGCTTTGATCATTTCTTGAAGATTGATCTCTAATCATGTCCCTTCGTTTGGAAGATCCACCCACCACATTTAACACAAGACAACAATCATACTAAAGAAATTACTAACTTCCTTATGTTTTCTTACCACAGCCACAACAACTAACTGAAGCTGGCGAGCAAAGCAATGGACATAATAAGTTGTGCTATTTTCTCTCATTATCAGTGATTTGAGCCTGTTGAACTGACCTCGCATATTGCTAGCACCATCATATCCTTATCCTCTAACTTGTAGCTCAACTTATATTTAACAAATAGAGAATCAGTTCAGTCTTGAGGTACGAAGCATATGTTTCTTTAAAACAAGACCTACAACTTTCTTTAAATCTCGAGAACTATCAACATACCTGAAGGCCACCACCATCTGTTCTTTGCAAGACGTCCCTATATTCATCAACAAGCAAAGAAAAAAATTATTGCGAACCTCTCTCAGAATAGATTGCACTATCACATGTGCAAAACCTTCGGCAATATCCTTTTGAACCTCCAGAGACCCCATGATAGCATTCTTTGCAGCATCCTTTCCCATAGCCTTTCCAAAAACTGGATCATGCTCAGCTAAGAAGTCACGAACTTCCAAGAGATTACCCTTATTGAGAGAGCTCTTTGACTCATCATGACCTCGAAAAGGCAACCCTTGCTTGAGAGGCAATCTAGCTGGGTTAATTGAGCCATTCAGTCGAGTAAAATAAGCCCTCTTGGCTGCTTCACTTTGAAGGTTGATAGCAACATCAATGTGTTGATCCTTATTTATCAAATCAACCCATTTTTTCATTGCTTGATTATGTACACTATCCACATCACCAACATGATCTTTGAGCCTTGTCTTCATGTGCCAATTATTCCAACCCTTCAGAACAAATGCCGCATACCCGGCTTCCTTCTTGCTACCACGGCCCCTAAACAAGAAGCAACAAAAACAATATGCTCTGTCCTTCTCTTGGCTGTATTCAAGTCAACTTCCAAATTCATCAAACCAAGAAGGAAGGAACCTTATCCTTCTATCTCCAAATTCTGAATATGGAAAATTAAATTCCCTAGGTTGACAAGGACCATTAACCAAGTATCTTCTTCTAACCTCTTCTTTCAAATTAGGATGATAATTTTCTATCAATTTTCTCTTCCCCGGGTCATACCGTATCTCCGCTTTCCAATCCATTGTTAGATTTAAACATCTAGAATCAATCTAGATCAAGGAATTGATAACAATCTAGAACACCTTGAGGGTCAACCATTAGAGAGGGGTTTAGAGGATTACAGATCCAGCGTTTGTAGCCATCTTAGCCTGCTCGATGCAGGCTTGATCAACGATGGGCTTGGAGAAGGTCCTGATCCCCTCCGGTCTCCAGTGGTACTTCCCTGGCACAGGAGGGGTATAGCTCGATCTTCCCGTCGTTGCTGGCCTCCCTAGATCGGTAGGGTTTTGGTGATATCGGGGAAGTTCGCAGATGAGCAACTCACATGAAACCATTGCAGCCAGCCTCCCCTCTCCTTATATGGCGCAGTACGACAGGGGACCAAACCATGAGTTGGTGCCCCCGAGGGCGCGTTTAGTTACGTACGGGGAGCTCACAAACGTTGGTTTGTGGGCCCCCCTTAATGTTTGTTTGACTAGGCCTTTTGGCCTTTATCTTTATCTTTATTTCCTATTTAAACTAACAGGTCAACCAACATTCTCCCCCTTGATCCGTTAGTTTTAACTTCATTCGCCCATTATCCATAGGAATAATATATCAAAGTGAGGTTTTACAAACGCCAATGAAATGCAGTTGAACCTCAACACTTATGACATACCAGCCTATCTCGAAATGGATAACATTTTACTTGACGGGAGTGGTTCTTTTAGTGGTCCCTTTTTATTCCAGAATCATGATGCTTCCAGTAATCCCATTCCGGGAACATGCTCATGAAAAATATTGGGTGGTAAGCCTTTCGTTAGCGGATCCGCAAGCATACCAGCTGTACTTATATGCTTAACCTCAATTGTATGATCCTGGATTCTATCTTTCACAACATGATACCTAATGTCAATGTGCTTGGCAGAAGCACTTGACTTGTTGTTACTTGTATAGAAAACTGCGGGTTCGTTATCGCAGTATAGTACAAGTGGTTTCGAAATGCTTCCTACCACTTTAAGTCCGGGAATGAAATTCTTCAGCCTGTCCAGTGGCCTCGAAACATGCTTTAAATTCTCCCTGCATCATAGATGAAGCAGTTAACGTTTGTTTGGAGCTTTTCCACGATATGGCTCCTCCGACTAGTGTGAATAAATAACCTGATGTGGATTTCTTACTATCCACACAACCGGCATAATCAGCATCTGAATAACCAACAACTTGCAAGTTATAAGACTTCTTATATGTAAGCATGTAATCTTTTGAGCCTTGCATATAACGCAAGACTTTCTTTCCGGCCTTCTAGTGGTCTGGTCCTGGATTTGATTGGAATCTGCCAAGCATTCCCGTTATAAAATCCAAGTCAGGGCGTGTGCAAACTTGTGCATACATGATGCTTCCGACAGCTGAAGCATAAGGAACCGACTTCATCTGATCAGTTTCAATTTGGTTCCTCGTACATTGGAATGTCCAAACTTATCGCCCTTAACTATAGGACCAGGTGAGGGAGAGCACTTATGCATATAGTATTTCTTCAGTACTCGCTCAAAGTATGCCTTTTGGGATAGTCCTAACATCCCCTTTGACCTATCTCGGTAAATCTCAATGCTGAGGACATAAGAGGCTTCACCGAGATCCTTCGTATCAAAATTTGATGACAGGAAATTCTTGGTCTCATGCAGCATATCCTTATCGCTGCAGGCCAACAATATGTCATCTACGTATAGGACTAAAATTGTGAACCTACTGCCTTTAAACTTAATATATATGCAGTTGTCCACGACATTTTCCGTAAAACCAAAAGTTCGAATAATTTTGTCGAACTTGAGGTGCCGCTGTCTTGAAGCCTGCTTCAAGCCATAGATCGATTTCTTCAGACGACATGTCAGGTGTTCCTTTCCTTCCACGACAAAACCTTCCGGTTGAGTCATGTAAACATCTTCATTAAGATCACCATTTATAAATGTCGTCTTAACGTCCATTTGATGCAATTCTACGTTGAAATGAGATACTAGAGCCATGACAATCCTAAAAGAATCCTTTGATGACACAGGAGAAAAGGTCTCATTGTAATCGATACCTTCTCTCTGTGTGAAACCTTTCGCCACAAGTCTTGCTTTGAACCTTTCGACATTCCCTTTGGAATCATACTTGGTTTTGTAGACCCATTTGCATCCTACCCTTTTAGCACCATTGGGAACTTCTACTAAGTCCCAAACATCGTTTGAGCTCATAGATTTTAACTCAGCTTCCATGGCAACTTTCCATTTAGACGAATTCGTACTTTTAATGGATCCTTTATATGAAATTGGATCCTCCACCTTCCCGATATCACATACATCCTCACTCATGTAAGTGACATAATCTTCTGGGATGGCTTTCTTCCTAGGTCGTTGTGATCTTCTCACAGGAGGGGCTGGTGGAGGAGCGTCATTATTTTCAGGATCTTTTTCATTATCTATATGGTGATCCTCTCCTTCTGGTATGTAATTATTGTTTTCAGGATTACCATTGGGTTCATGATCTAAATCATAGGATTCAGAACCATCATTAGACGTCACTCTATTTTGAATGGGAAAAACGATCTCTTGGATGGCCGGGCATGGAGCACATACCCGCTTCTCCTCAAGGTCGATCTTTCTTAATTCATTGACCTTATTATCCTCAAAAAACACCGCTTGTCGCGTCTCCACAAACTTAGTGGTATGACCTGGACAATAGAAGCGATATCCTTTTCCCCTATGTGGGTATCTAAGAAAGAAACAACTAACTGTTTTTGGATCTAACTTTTTAAGTTGTGGATTGAATACTCTAGCTTCAGCAAGACAGCCCCACACACGTAAATAGTTCAAGCTCGGTTTCCTTCCCGTCCACATCTCATAAGGCGTGTTCGGTGCTGACTTAGTGGGTGCAAGATTTAATATATGTGCGACAGTCTTTAATGCCTCCATCCATAGGCTTACTGGAAAACTTGCATGACTAAGCATACTTCGCACCATATCCATAAGTGTGCGATTCCGACGCTCAGACACTCCATTCTGCTGAGGTTCACCAGGCATTGAGTACTAGGCAAAAATTCCATTCTCAGCGAGAAACTTTGCAAAAGGTCCTGGAATTTGCCCACAAGGAGCATGTCTACCATAATACTCTCCCCCGCGATCAGATTGTACAACTTTTATTTTAACATTTAGTTGGTTCTCAACTTCGGCTTTGAACAATTTGAACTTGTCCAAAGCTTCCGATCGATCACGTATGGGGTAAATATACCCATATCGGGAAAAGTCATCCGTAAACGTGATGAATGAATCAAAACCGTCTATAGACTTAACGTTAAGGGGTCCACATATGTCAGTATGAATAAGTTATAGGACACATGTTGCTCGTACTGCTCCTTTCTTAATTGTTTTCGCTTATTTTCCTTTTATGCAGTCAACACATTTTTCTGCATCGGAGAAGTCTAATGGAAGTAGTACATCATTTTTAATGATTCGTTCAATTCTCCCCCTCGAAATGTGGCCTAGACGACGATGCCACAATTTCGATAAGTGCTAGCACCCTTCCATTTATTCTCATCAATACACACATTACTCACATGCATAACATGATCATTCAATGATAACATATATAATTTGCGTCATTTGATACCAAAACAAACATCTTTATTACAATATTTCAAAAAAAAATTGTTTGTGACCAAACAAACATTCATACATGTTATCATCAAGACAAGAGACAGAAATCAAATTCCTACTCAAAGTAGGTACATAAAGAACATTATTTAAATGAAGACGATGATTTGTGTGGAGCTCCAAGGTGAGTGACCCTACAGCTTCAACATCAACTTCAACTCCATTTGCTACTTTAAGCCTTCTTGTACCGTTTGCTGTGGTTTGGATCATATAGAATCCCTGCATAGAGTTAGCAACATGAGTAGTTGCGCCTGAATCAATCCACCGTGATCTAGAGGAGAAATCAGCATAAAATAATTCATCAACAAAAGTGATTTCATCTGTACCTTTCTTCATCATCCATTTAATATAGGCCGAACAATCCTTTCTGAAATGACCCTCTTCTTGCTTGCAAGCAAGTGTTTTCAACAACAGCCGAGCTTCCAGAAGACTGTCCCATCTCCTTTCCTTTAGACTTGTGCATATCCTTTTTGAAGGTCTTCTTTGGAGGCTTGGAAGGACTAGTCCCATCATACTCCCTCCGTCTCAAAATAATTGTCTCAAACTTAGACAAAAGTGAACGTATCTAGACATATTCTAGTGTAAGATACATCCACTTTTGTCAAAGTTTGAGACAATTAATTTGAGACGGAGGGAGTACTTTCTCTTGTTAGAGCCAACATGAAAAGCCTGGTCCTTGTTTTGTTTCATCAGCCTTTCCTCCTCTTGGACAATTCAAGGACATATCTCATCGAGTGACCACTTTTCCTTCATGGAATTATAGTTGATCTTGAATTGATCAAATTCTTCAGGGAGGGACTCCAAAATCATTATGGTGAGTAGGTTATCACTGAGTTCACATTGTAAAGCCTTCAGCTTGCGCGAAGCATTAATCATTCTCAGTACGTGACTCCTTACTTCACCATCACATTTATACTTCCCAAGGAGCTTCTGAAATAGCTCAGTTGCATAGACCTTCTCGGAGCCTTTGAATTGCTCCTCCAAGGTTGCCATGAAATCTTTAGGAGTATCTTTCTTGGGGAGAGCCCCAATAATCTCAGGTGAAATGGATGATCACATCAGAAGCATTGCTACATGACTTGATTTGTTCCACTTCTCCATTTTGGAGTCATAAGTTTTCTTAAGATCATCATACCCCGCGACACCATTTTTAGGTGCCGTGGGTTTATCCTCCCTTAAGGCATAATCAAATTCCCTGAAAGCCAAACTTAGCTCGATTGAATTCTTCCAGCGTGGGAAATTACTCCCCGTCAGTTTCTCGACAGTTTCGTAGCGTATCGAAGTGGCGGCTAAAAAATTACATGGCCGTTAAATTGCATGAATACAAAACTTTACGTTGGTAAAGAGGAATAAACATGCCATAATCAAAAATTCTTATTCTATGTCAAAACACCGTTGGGCAGAAATGACACAAAGTTAGAACAATGTAAGGGGATGACATGCAAAATTAACACAACGTTGGTCAGAATTAATTTTACAGTCATGGCATTATCAAATTAAGCATTAAAATTAATAACATAAGGTAAATAACCTTATTTAATGCTTAAATTGATTATATAACATTTAAACATATTAAATATTCTAAACAGAACAATAACATGTTTATTATCATAATTTTAGGCAACTGTTTTTCTGTTATTTAAAACAGTGCACAATACATAATCAGGAAACGTAAAATAATGCACTGAATAAAATAAAACAGAAACTTAAAACAAAGAAAAAACAAGAAACATACAGAACATCCAAAAAAATGGCACAGTCTACTCAGCCCAGACCCGGTGCGGAAAACGGCCCAACTTGCGCCCCGAGGCCCACGAAGAATTGGGCTATTTCTTCTCACGATCGCTGCACTGTCCGATCGAAACGGACGACTCAGATCCACCCGGGTTGGATGAAAGCGTGGCCCAATCAAAACCCTAACCTCATCCCCCACTCTCTCCTCCGCTTCGTTCGCTCCCAAGAGAGCAGAGAGCAGAGAGCAGCGACGGCGTGCGCCATGCTGCGAGTGGGAGAGAGAGTTAGAGATGCCGTCGAGGGCGCCTCCCCTTGCTCCGCGCGTGCGTCCCTGGCGAGTGAGGAGGCGATGGCTGGCGGCCCGTTGCCCTCCCCTGCTTTCCCGTGCTCGCCCCTCCCTTTCTCCGTTACAGCGCCGTGGCGGCGGCCGTCCCCTTTCCCTTCCGGCGCGGTGGCCGTGCTCAGCGGAGGAGCATGCGATGGACGGAGTCCCGCGCGCTGGTCCGTTGAGGGTGGCTGTCAGCGCCGTTATCTTACGGGTCGTCGAGGAGAGGTGCACGCCGGCGAACCGGCGGCCGTTCTTTGACGGCGGGCGACGGGTGGAGATTCCACCGGCGACGCGCTCGTCCATGTCGCGGCGGGGCGTGTCTTCCGCACGTCCTCTCCGATGGGAGGAGACGTTGTCTGGTACATCTTCCTTACGCTCTCTCCGACAGGAGGGAACGGCGATGCGGCATCGTCGCCCTGGCACATCGGCCACTGTTGTGCGGGCCCGAAGGGAAAGGCGACCACGCTGCCATTAGAGTGAGTACCCGATCCTTAGGGGTTAGGGTTATGCAAAATTGGGGATTTTCATTTGCAATCTTTGTTAAACATATTTCCAAGATCCTAATTGATAAAACATGCTTGACGTATGATCAAAATAACTTACAGAGACGTTGGGTGAATCATTAGGAGCTCAATTAGTTAACTACTTTTAATCTGAGATATAACAGTGCATGTTTAGAACTTAAGTAATTTGATCTGGGACTAATCTGAACCG
>JAPCYS010003212.1:125000-157838 GCA_028641055.1 Alopecurus myosuroides | reverse complement strand
TTAACCGCAGTGCTGCACCATAACCCGCCACATATGCCTCTCCTATCACCAACTCGCAACACACCCCACTGGTTAGCCCCCAAACTCACAGCAGGAGGGCTTGGGTTCGAGTCCCCCCTCCCTCAATTAAACCAAAAACTTTTATTTTGATTTGTTTTGGTACAGAAACATCTCCGAATCACACATAGGCCCTTGTAAATTATTTCTAGCCCCTGTAAAAATAATTTCCAAGACCCTAGATTCATAAAAATGGCAGTTTTACACCAAATCTTGTAAATTGCATAAGAAAATCATTTTAACTCCAAATTTAACTTTTTAAATATGTTTTCTGTCCCAAATTAAATGTTCTATCCAAATATAAAATTTGTTTACTGTTTTGAATATTTTAAATTGGTGAAACATTTGAATTCTTGTTTAAATCACTTAATTTTGCAAAATTCATAAATTGGGCATAAAAATTCCAAATTCCACAAACTAAATATGTTTTCCAATCAACTTTTCATGTACTTTCCAAATATAAATTTTGTTTGCTGTTTTGAATAATTTAAATTGCTGAAAACAACTGTTTCTTAATTATTGCATTTAAAATTGCCAAAATAATAACTTGCTCATTTTAAATCCAATTTCAACAAATGAAATATGTTTTCCATGCAAAATTAAACCCTCTTTCCAAATATAAAATTTGTTTCATGTTCTGAATAATTAAAATTGGTTAAATAATTTAACCCTTGCTTAAATCATTTAAATTGTTAAAATCATAACTTGATCAAAACAAATTCTTTTGGGACATATAAAATATGTTTTCAAGCCATAAAAGCATAACCTTTTCAAAGATGAATCTCACTTAATGTTTTGAACAAATAAAAACTCAAATAAGTTCATGTTTGAATTAAATTCATTTAATTCTTGCTTAAACTTGTTTAATTTATAAATAATTTATTTGGAATCCTTTTTCAACAAGTGAAACATGTAATCCACCCAAAATCTTGTGTTCTTTTCAAATATGAACTTTGTATTCTGTTTTTAACAATTTAAATTGGTGAAAACAACAATTTCTTGTGTGGCACCTTTAAGTAACCAAAATTTCTTAACTTAATAACTGAAATTCCAAACTTGTTAAACCTTATTTCCATTTGGTTCTATTGTTGTTATTTTGGTGTTTTCCTCATCCATGCATCATGCTAACTCACTTACACATGATGATTAGTTGTAAAACAATTAATTCAACCATAATTCATGGGCTTTCCATATGCAATCCAATTGCAAGTGGGTCCATTTAATCATGTTATGTTATCTTGTCAACTAGTTCATTTTGTTACATCAATTAAATGGTCATGCATCATCCCATGTTTGTGCACTATGCCATGTTATTGATTGTTTATCTTTCTGCATTGTTTGTTTGCTTCTTCTCGGATACACGACGACGTTGAGACCGACGATCCTTACGACACCCCTTCTAAGGATTTAGCTCAGTACCAGGCTACTGGGTTTGCAGGCAAGTTATCACTCACATGAACCATTGTGTTCCTTTCAACCTTGGTTACCGATACTTTCCGTTGTCTATTTCTGCTAGCCTTAGTAGTAGTTGCTTCTGTTACGAACCCATCACATGAATCCCTTAACCTTGATATTGCCTCACCTCCACTCCTATCACCCCTTTGGTTGAGCCAGTGTCTTACTAGCATGCTTAGGTTGCTTTTGCTCGAGTCTGTTACCCGTTACTTTCTGTTACTATTTCTATTACGTTGTGGGGGCTCGATGTTTAATCAATCAATCATGCTAATGTTATTGTTAAATAATAATTTGATGATAAGGCACCGGCAGGAGGCCCTGTGTGGTTTTGAGGCCTGCTAGTGTCGACCCTAATAGGAAAAGGGTCTTGTCTACTGATCCATGATGAGCGCACTAACCGCATGTGGGAAGCGAGTATGGGCGCCCCCCTCAATTTGATTCGATTCGCATCTCGTCCAAATCGCCTCATTTAGTTCGTGTTTTCCATTTGCCGCATGCATGTTTTTGCGAGCCCAGACCAGGGTGGAACTTTTATAGTTGGCATATAGGGGGACACAGTCTTAGAGTGCTATGAGGGTCCCTTTTCTTCGGGGCTTGATTAGCCGTGCGCCCAAGGTTCTTTGGGCTTGATGCGAAGAAGAGTCGAGTTGTGTAGAGTGCCCCGCTTGGTGGAAGTGCATTTCCATCTGGCGGTTATTCTTGCGTGTACGGCCAAATTGGTGCAACCCTGCAGGGAAATCTTCTCGAGAAGCCGTGTTTTCCGCGGTTATGGATTACTTGGTGAAAGTACTGGCTAACAAGTACTCAGGACAACTTAAACATAATGATCAAACATGTTACACCCAATGATTAATAACTTGACTAGTAATAGGTTGATGACACAATAACTTGATTCACCTTTAATACAACTGTGTGAGTTATCCTCGGATTGCTTCTTTGGATAAGGGGCGAGATCCAGGATGGGTTTGTTTGAAGTTATCTTTCAGTTGGTTACAATCCTCGATCTTATCTTCTTTCTGTTAGCCGGAAGTGGTAGAATCTCTGTAGTTGGTTAGTGCAGCCAGTTGCAGCATCTTTTATATCCCCTCTCTTCCGTTGAACCCAAGGCATCTGTGCTTGGTGTTGACGGGTTACACTTTGGTGAACTGTGAGTCTTGCTTGCCAGTACGTTTATGTACTGACCCCTTTGGGGCTGTGGTTTCCGCAGACCTACGTTTCCGAAGATCTACATGGTGGCAACTACGTGGAGTATGACGAGACTGCTGACGAGTAGATAGCGGACCCGGGCAGGATCCGAGACTTCGTGGATGGGCTCCGTCTTTTCGTTTCCGGCCTCTTAGGCCTATTTGGATCTTGTCTGTACTCAGACATGTTGAATGCTTCCGCTGTGATGTAATGATGTTATGTTGGGACATGTGTCCTATGAATGATTGTATTTGCTATCTCTGCTCTACTGAGAGCTATTTGCAACTTATTTCAATCTTTTGTGTCGTAGAGATTTGTTGTGATATCACTTGTTCCAATGCCGTTGACGTACCATGTGTGTATGTTTTGAAGTACGTCAATGGAAGTATCCTGATTTCTATGGGATAGTTTACGTCGACGCTGAACAGATAGGGGTTGGTTGTCACACATACGTGTGTTGGCCTACTCGTAAGAGGACGCGGGTGCCGGTAAGCCCCGTAATCCAATCTACTACTGTTCAACGGAACGGCGAGTATCCTCTAGAAGTCCGGGTGCGACAAATGGTATCAGAGCATGTCTGCCTGTAGGATCCCTTTTTACTGGTCGCAGTTGAGTCTAGAAACTATTTTGTAGTTATATAGGAAAAATGAAACGTGAGAGTAGGAATTCTGTTCTTTTTCTTCTTTCCCCACCCACCCTCCCTTTTCTGGTAAGGAAGTGCAACGTTGTTTTTCTCTTCTCATCTAAACTTTCAAGTTAGGATTTCACGTATTCTGGTTTCTCTAGGATGGTTATATCTACTAGACCATAGGAATGGAGGTGGTTGTGACGTGATTTATCATGTTGCCTACTCACGATTGAGAACGGAGGCGTGTAAGCCCCGGAAGCAGATCCTCTATTCCTTAAGCAGTAGATATTGATCCTTTAGAAGCCCGGATGGGTTTTTCCGTAGTAGCTCAGGAGTGTTTTGATCTCGTGTTTTCCCGGAGTTGCTTCCTTATCCTGTTCTTCTCAACATCCTTTTCGTCCGTTCAAATCTTGTTGTTGTTTTCCACTTAAATTCTTCTACCGGCGTCTAATCAAAACTTCCCAAATATCAAGTCTATCTGGCCAGAAAGGTTGTTGTTGTTGTTGTTGTTGTTGATTCCAGACTATGAGAGCTGGCATTCCTATCACCTGGGGTTGTTTTTCGAGGAAGCATTCCTGAATCACCACATTCCAGATAGTCTATTCTCCAAATGAATCAAGTCTATCCAGCTATACACCCTCAATGCAAAACCTCTCCCTTTACTTGAAAATGTTCCGGTGGTTTCCAAATTCCCTGACATCTTTCCAGAAGAGTTGCCAGGAATACCTATCGTCTTGAAATTCCAGAAAAACTATCCAATGTGCACGATGTGTTTCACGTGTCACAGCTCAAGAAGATCTTCCCAAGAAGTATCCGGACCTTTTCTTTTCTCAGTAGGAATCTCGGGGCGCGATTCCTTCAAGGGGGGGCGTTTTGTAACATCCCAAGTCTGAAAAATAGCCATTAGAATGTTTGCTCTCTGTTATTTTATGTTTTGCATCATGGCATCATGTTGATTGCATTTGTTTTGTTTGTTTTCATTTGTTTTCCAGCTGTTTTCCTTTGTTTTCCTTTGTTTTCTATTTGAATTTCAAACCAAAATTCAACCCTTTTGTTTCATCCTTGTGATGTTACAATTTCCAAAATGAGAGTTCAAATAAAAACAACCAAATTGCTTTCATTTTATTCCATAATGATCACTTATTAATTTGTTGGTTTTAATCAATCATTAAAATTCCAAAAGCACCTTTAAAATTCAAATCAAAGCACTAAAACAGAGTCACTTTGAGTTATGATGATATCAAAACAAATCAACTCCATTTGGTTATATTTAAAATAGGGTTCACCCTATTAAAACCTTTGTTTTCAATATTATTTTATTTAATAACAAAATACCCTAAATTTGAGCTAATTCCAAACAACACCAAAATTCACATGTTTTTGAAAAACCAAAGTTGACATTTGGTAGGCCTTGACCTAATTAACTCACAGTAATTTTTTTCCCAATTTTTTTGCAACTCTAAATCTATCTATTCCTTCCAATTTCTTCTTGCTACAAAAAAAAGAGAGAAAAACAAAATAGAAAAAAAGGAGAGAGAGGAGCAGCAGCAAGCCCGGCCCACCTATTTTTTTCCCTATCAGGCCCGATACCTTTTCCCCATCTTCTTCTTCGTACGGTGCCCCATCCCGAGCTCCACGTATGCAGAGACCATGGAGGAACGGTGATCACCACCTTCCCCCTCTCTATAAGACCTAGGCCCTAACCCTAGGGTTTTCCCCTCCATCTCTCTCCCTCCTTCTTCCCTCTCCCCGCCACCTTCTTCCTCTCCTCCCTCTGCTCTCTCTTTTCCCTGTATCTGCACCAAACGGAACCGAAGCTCCTCCTCCGGTGGTCGCCGGCCGTCCGGGGCCCCTCCGGCCGTGCAAGCG
Organism: Alopecurus myosuroides; assembly: GCA_028641055.1. NCBI lineage: Eukaryota > Viridiplantae > Streptophyta > Magnoliopsida > Poales > Poaceae > Alopecurus > Alopecurus myosuroides. The sequence goes on along the minus strand of JAPCYS010003212.1, from coordinate 152,644 downwards.
GCGGGAATGGAACCGCCACGGCTCCATCTCCCTCGCCGTGCCCTCGGCGCTGGCCGGAGAGCCTCCGAGCGCCGCCGCCATGTCCATGTCGCCACCTCTGCTGCCCACAATCTGCACCGACCGCTCCCTGCTGTCCGCCCTTCCCCGTGCGCTTCCTCCTGGCTCGAGGTGAGACCTCCGATCGCTCCCCCACTCGCCTCCTCCCTCTCCCTTGGCCGCAGCAGCCACACACCCCACGGCCGGCGTCCCTCCGGCGAGCAGCAGCCGCCATGGCCTCGTCGACCCCCTCGTTTCTGTCCGCCATGGTACAGGTTACGTACAGTTAGATTCAGAGAAAACCAGCCCGCAGCCACACCTTATCCTCACCCTTCCCCCTTCCTGTCACAAGCACACGCACACCACACTGGTTCCTGCACCCTTCACGCAAGCCAGAGGTGGGGGGGGGGTCGAATCCCAGCCCCCCCACTCTTTTATGCTCCTTTTCTCTTCGTTTTAGTTCAGTTAACCGCAGTGCTGCACCATAACCCGCCACATATGCCTCTCCTATCACCAACTCGCAACACACCCCACTGGTAAGCCCCAAACTCACAGCAGGAGGGCTTGGGTTTGAGTCCCCCCTCCCTCAATTAAACCAAAAACTTTTATTTTGCTTTGTTTTGGTACAGAAACATCTCCGAATCACACATAGGCCCTTGTAAATTATTTCTATCCCCTGTAAAAATAATTTCCAAGACCCTAGATTCATAAAAATGGCAGTTTTACACCAAATCTTGTAAATTGCATAAGAAAATCATTTTAACTCCAAATTTAACTTTTTAAATATGTTTTCTGTCCCAAATTAAATGTTCTATCCAAATATAAAATTTGTTTACTGTTTTGAATATTTTAAATTGGTGAAACATTTGAATTCTTGTTTAAATCACTTAATTTTGCAAAATTCATAACTTGGGCATAAAAATTCCAAATTCCACAAACTAAATATGTTTTCCAATCAACTTTTCATGTACTTTCCAAATATAAATTTTGTTTTCTGTTTTGAATAATTTAAATTGCTGAAAACAACTGTTTCTTAATTATTGCATTTAAAATTGCCAAAATAATAACTTGCTCATTTTAAATCCAATTTCAACAAATGAAATATGTTTTCCATGCAAAATTAAACCCTCTTTCCAAATATAAAATTTGTTTCATGTTTTGAATAATTAAAATTGGTTAAATAATTTAACCCTTGCTTAAATCATTTAAATTGTTAAAATCATAACTTGATCAAAACAAATTCTTTTGGGACATATAAAATATGTTTTCAAGCCATAAAAGCATAACTTTTCAAAGATGAATCTCACTTAATGTTTTGAACAAATAAAAACTCAAATAAGTTCATGTTTGAATTAAATTCATTTAATTCTTGCTTAAACTTGTTTAATTTATAAATAATTTATTTGGAATCCTTTTTCAACAAGTGAAACATGTAATCCACCCAAAATCTTGTGTTCTTTTCAAATATGAACTTTGTATTCTGTTTTGAACAATTTAAATTGGTGAAAACAACAATTGCTTGTGTGGCACCTTTAAGTAACCAAAATTTCTTAACTTAATAACTGAAATTCCAAACTTGTTAAACCTTATTTCCATTTGGTTCTATTGTTGTTATTTTGGTGTTTTCCTCATCCATGCATCATGCTAACTCACTTACACATGATGATTAGTTGTAAAACAATTAATTCAACCATAATTCATGGGCTTTCCATATGCAATCCAATTGCAAGTGGGTCCATTTAATCATGTTATGTTATCTTGTCAACTAATTCATTTTGTTACATCAATTAAATGGTCATGCATCATCCCATGTTTGTGCACTATGCCATGTTATTGATTGTTTATCTTTCTGCATTGTTTGTTTGCTTCTTCTCGGATACACGACGACGTTGAGACCGACGATCCTTACGACACCCCTTCTAAGGATTTAGCTCAGTACCAGGCTACTGGGTTTGCAGGCAAGTTATCACTCACATGAACCATTGTGTTCCTTTCAACCTTGGTTACCGATACTTTTCGTTGTCTATTTCTGCTAGCCTTAGTAGTAGTTGCTTCTGTTACGAACCCATCACATGAATCCCTTAACCTTGATATTGCCTCACCTCCACTCCTATCACCCCTTTGGTTGAGCCAGTGTCTTACTAGCATGCTTAGGTTGCTTTTGCTCGAGTCTGTTACCCGTTACTTTCTGTTACTATTTCTATTACGTTGTGGGGGCTCGATGTTTAATCAATCAATCATGCTAATGTTATTGTTAAATAATAATTTGATGATAAGGCACCGGCAGGAGGCCCTGTGTGGTTTTGAGGCCTGCTAGTGTCGACCCTAATAGGAAAAGGGTCTTGTCTACTGATCCATGATGAGCGCACTAACCGCATGTGGGAAGCGAGTATGGGCGCCCCCCTCAATTTGATTCGATTCGCATCTCGTCCAAATCGCCTCATTTAGTTCGTGTTTTCCATTTGCCGCATGCAAGATTTTGCGAGCCCAGGCCAGGGTGGAACTTTTGTAGTCGGCATATAGGGGGACACGGTCTTAGAGTGCTATGAGGGTCCCTTTTCTTCGGGGCTTGATTAGCCGTGCGCCCAAGGATCTTTGGGCTTGATGCGAAGAAGAGTCGAGTTGTGTAGAGTGCCCCGCTTGGTGGAAGTGCATTTCCATCTGGCGGGTTATTCTTGCGTGTATGGCCAAATTGGTGCAACCCTGCAGGGATAATCTTCTCGAGAAGCCGTGTTTTCCGCGGTTATGGATTACTTGGTGAAAGTACTGGCTAACAAGTACTCAGGACAACTTAAACATAATGATCAAACATGTTACACCCAATGATTAATAACTTGACTAGTAATAGGTTGATGACACAATAACTTGATTCACCTTTAATACAACTGTGTGAGTTATCCTCGGATTACTTCTTTGGATAAGGGGCGAGATCCAGGATGGGTTTGTTTGAAGTTATCTTTCAGTTGGTTACAATCCTCGATCTTATCTTCTTTCTGTTAGCCGGAAGTGGTAGAATCTCTGTAGTTGGTTAGTGCAACCAGTTGCAGCATCTTTATATCCCCTCTCTTCCGTTGAACCCAAGGCATCTGTGCTTGGTGTTGACGGGTTACACTTTGGTTGAACTGTGAGTCTTGCTTGCCAGTACGTTTATGTACTGACCCCTTTGGGGCTGTGGTTTCCGCAGACCTACATTTCCGAAGATCTCATGGTGGCAACTACGTGGAGTATGACGAGACTGCTGACGAGTAGATAGCGGACCGGGCAGGATCCGAGACTTCGTGGGGGGCTCCGTCTTTTCGTTTCCGGCCTCTTAGGCCTATTTGGATCTTGTCTGTACTCAGACATGTTGAATGCTTCCGCTGTGATGTAATGATGTTATGTTGGGACATGTGTCCTCTGAATGATTGTATTTGCTATCTCTGCTCTACTGAGAGCTATTTGCAACTTATTTCAATCTTTTGTGTCGTAGAGATTTGTTGTGATATCACTTGTTCCAATGCCGTTGACGTACCATGTGTGTATGTTTTGAAGTACGTCAATGGAAGTATCCTGATTTCTATGGGATAGTTTACGTCGACGCTGAACAAATAGGGGTTGGTTGTCACACATACGTGTGTTGGCCTACTCGTAAGAGGACGCAGGTGCCGGTAAGCCCCGTAATCCAATCTACTACTGTTCAACGGAACGGCGAGTATCCTCTAGAAGTCCGGGTGCGACATCGTGCTAGAAGGAAAGTGGCGGTATGATGAGGAAGACTCCGAGCCGTCCCCAAAATCCGGCGAACGGGTTATCCTTGCCTCACACATAAACAGAGGTATGGGTTTTCCGCCGTCCGCCTTCTTTCTTCAAATTCTCGACCACTACCAAATCCAGCCTCACAACCTTCCTCCCAACTCCATCTTATAGTTAGTCGGGTTTCAAGCCCTCTTTGAAAGGTATCTAGGAATAGAGCCTAGGTTAGACTTCTGTCAGTATTGTTTTGGGGTGAAATGCAACCCCTCTTAGGGAGCTCTCCCCACCTGTGGAACCATCTCCTTCACCATACGTAGGTTTAGGGAAGATTGGTTCCCAAAAATCAAAACCTCGGAATCCGTCAAATTTTGGACGGGTTCCTTCTTCTGTTACTCGGACGTCCCGTTTCCTAGAAAGGAGACGGGCGTACCACCTTTCGTCATTTCCGCGGCCACTCCCCAAGACAATTGGGCAGTGGACGCGGTCCAGACTCTGCCTACAGATCTGATGAGGATCAAGCGGCGAATCGCCAAACTTGTTTCCGCCACTCCTCCTCTTACGGGCACAGATACCGTTTTGTGCTGGCTCGGAAGACGGATTCAGCCATTGGCTCAACGCGGCACCCGGCTCATGTGTGAGTACACGGGCCCGGATGACAAGATGAGGGCGACCGACAAATCTTTGTCGAAGAAGGACTTCAAGAAATGGCTCAACCAGCTGGTTTCTACTCGTGATCAGTACGAGGAGAGCCGTCAAATGTACCATGGAAAGAACCCAGCTCCAAAGGTATAGTTTCATCTCTTTGGGAATTTTCTTGAGTTTCCTTTTTCTCGAATTTTTCCCTTACTCGGACTTTGTTTCTTTTAACAGCTTCTCGATCTTCCTGAGGCTGAGCTTGGAACCGACGCCGAGTTGGACGCGCTTTGTGCCAACTTCCAGGCAGGAGGACGGAAAGGCAAGAAGCCGTCCACCACTCAGGAGGTGATCGATCTTGACGGTGTTGCCGTCGCATCTTCCAGGCTGTTGCTCAAAGAGGAGCAAAGCCGTCTCCCGTAGCCGCGCCAGATACTTCGACAGCTGCGGGGGATGAAAACTCGGCTACAATGGAGGGAGAATATCCCTTGCAATCCAGCCAGCCCGTTGCGCCCGATCCGTACGCGAGGGAAAGGGCGGTGCCAGAGGTGGGAGGCCCTTCAAACGTTCCAAAGGAGGAGCCTATTCCCAACTTCAATCCCGAGTTTAAGGTAAAAGAAGAATGCTGTTTCGACGAACACGAATACATTCATGCGTGAGCGAAGAAACATTGCTCGAGATCAATTAATCCGTCCCTGGCCGCAAGGCGGGCTTATAGTTAGAAATAATTACGTGTTCTCGCCTCGGCATTTCATACAAAATGGGCTTTGCCATGTCAGAATCCTCTTTGCAGATTATGCAAAGGAATTTACCTACAATCTGGCAAGTCTTCAGACAATGAGCCAGGCAAACATCTCTAGCCCCCAAGCATTTAGCCAATTGTATTCATTTTGACTGAATGCTTTTTCTTATTATTGCTAGTTTTTTTTACTTAAGCGATACTTCTCTTGTCCGTGTTTCAGCAAACTGCCGAGACGATTAACATGGAGGGTTTTAATAAACTTACCATAAAAAACAAGGAGGTAAAAACTCTCCTTAGTATTCTTGAGCATAAGAACTCGGAGTTGGCCTCAGTTCAGAAGGAATTGAAGGACTCGGCAGGTAAATGCTTTTGTCATTTGAACTGCTTGATTTTTCTAAGTCTTTTTCCGAGTATTGGTTTCTCAACCTTGTATTCTTTTCAGCTTCTTTGGCGAAAGCCAAGCAAATAGCTGAAGATACTGGCAATGCCGAGAACCTCCGCAAGGAGAACTCGGAGCTGTACAAAATCAATGTAAAGCTCCAGAAGGACCTGGAGGCCAGCCAGCTGGCTGTCGGGATTGCCGAGTCTAAGGCTTCTGCCCTGGCCGAGAAAGACAAGGCCACCATCCTGGGCCTGGAGAATGCTCTAAATCAACGCCTTGAAGAAGGCATTGAAATAGACAAGATTCTCGGTAAGTTTTAGCTCTTTCACCAGATTTTTCTCCTTATACTTTTTACAGTATGTTTCCTTTTTTTCCTCTATTTTTTCTAACTTTTCCTAGTTGATTTAAACAGAGGGGAACCCCTTGCTTACCCGGATTGACAGAATCCGGGATTTCGGGAGAATCTTTGCCGTGCTGAAGGCTGCGGAGATGTTACTTGTGAATAAGTACATTCCCGACAAGGCAGGATAAATCTCGGAAGTTAGCAAGCTTCCGGAAGCAATCGAGGAGGTGGCGAACCAGAAGGAATCCTGGTTCCGCTCCGCAGCTCGCGGTGGTGCGCGCATGGCATTTGGGCTAATGCGTATGCACTACACCACCGCAAAGTTCTGGCGCGTGGCGACCGGTATCCCCCAAGGATGCACGGAAGCGTAGAGAGCCAGCATCTTTGACTCTGTCAAGGGGCACAGTACAAAGATAGCGCAAATGGTGTCGATCTCCACCTTCTACCCGGAGGAAGAGATTCCGGCAACTCCCGAGGACCCTAGCAGCAAAGAGGAGGACTCAGATTCCGAGGAGGCCGCTTGATTCCTGAGTAGTTAGCAGGAACAAAATAGAAGCATTCCTATTCTTTCTAGGTAACATCCATTGTAATTCTATCTATCTTTTGTATACACAAGTATTTACCCTTTTGTAGTATATTTTTTAGTCTTTGCAAGTATTCTGGGTTTTAGCTCCTTTTCCTTCTAAGTTCTCTGGCTTATACGTTTTGATTGTCCTTAGTGTTGAAATGTCTCAATAGTACTTAATCTTCATACCAAGTGTCTGGGTTTAAGCCTATCAGTAAAAACTCGGAAACATGGATTGTGCTTAGGCATTTTTACTTACTAGTTCCAGTGACCCAACATAAAAATTATCAGATAATACCTAGGAAAAAACAAGGAATTTTGAAAAAGTATGAAACTCAGGCACACATGCACAATCTGGGTTTCCTTAAGCCTTCTTAGGCCAGAAAAAGCATTCATATTTATAACTCCGAGCACGCAGGCAAAATTCGGGTTATCATTGAAGCAATTTAAAAGATCATTGGGAAATAGATAAGACGGTACTTATGCTTTAAAAAATAACAACAAGACAGATAAAAATGCATGGATTCCGACAACTTTATTTCATGATCTCATAGATGTTTACATAGAATCTGAACTAAGTGTAAAAGAGACGTAACTGCTGGATGCTCCAGTGTCTCTTTGTTTCTCCCAGTTCTACATCTATCTTTCTCTTGTTTTTGGGATTCGGTCTTTTAGGATCATCCTCTGTATCTCGAATGTCTACAAGATAGCAAAATCCATTTTTCATAGCCTTGCTCATGACAAATGGTCCCTCCCAAACTGGGGCTAATTTGTGCTTCCTTTCCTGCACCAATTTTAGCACTAAGTCACTTTCTTTGAGAGAACGGTGTCTGATTTTCCGACTATGATAATGTCGCAGTCCTTGCTGATAAATGGCAGATCTTTGTAGCACAAGCTCTCGTTCTTCTTCTAAGAGATCGACGACATTCTTTCGTGCGTTTTCGGCATCCGAGTTGTCGTATGCTAGCACTATTGGGCTATCATGGAGCATGTCCGTAGGAAGCACTACTTCTGCGCCATAAACCAGGAAAAACGGAGTTTGTCCAATTGATCTATTTGGCGTCATTCGAATACTCCAAAGCACGGAAGGCAATTCTTATACCATGCTCCAGCTGCTCTATGAAGAGGAGATTCGAGTCTTGGGTGTATTCCCTGCAGGATAGAACTATTCATTCGTTCCACCTGTCCGTTGGATTGTGGGTGTGCCAAAAATGCTAGATCTATGCGAATTCCCGTTTGTCGGCAATATTTTGTCAACTCTCCAATAGGAAAATTTGTCCCATTATCCGTGATTATGCTGTGTGGAACGCCATATCTCATGACTATGTCAATGATGAAATTTCTTGCTGTCACACCGTCAAGTTTTTTGATGGGTTTCGCCTCCACCCACTTGGTATACTTATCTACTGCAACGAGTAGATGTGTAAGTCCACCTCTTGCAAGTTTGAATGGCCCCATCATATTTAGCCCCCAAACCGCAAATGGCCACGTTATAGGGATAGTTTTGAGTGCTTGGGCTGGCATATTTGTCTGCTTGGCGTAATACTGACATCCGGCACATGTGTCTACTATGTGCTTCGCATCTGTCTTGGCTGTGACCTAGAAAAACCCCGCACATAATGCTTTTTTGACTATGCTTTTTGATTGAGCATGATGTCCGCAATCCCCTACGTGAATTTCTTGCAGGATTTGTCGTCCTTCTTCTGGTGAAATACACCGCTGAAAAATTCTGATATACTGCATTTATACAGGCAACCATTAATTACCGTGTATACTTTGCATCAACGTTGTATCTGCCTTTGCAAGACTTCGTCTGCTCCATCCGGGAACTTCTGATCGAGTAAAAAGTTTAAGTATGGAATTGTCCAATCCGGGTTAACAAGCAGGACTTCAATTGACTCGGAAACGAGAGGATAATCGACATCTCCACCTTTGATTGATGGTTCATGCAAGTGTTGGACAACACACAGGGTGGTAGGGTTTTCACTCTTTCCGATCCCATGCGGGCTAATGAATCCGCGTTCCAATTTTCTTTCCTTTTAATATGAAGCACTTCAAATCCTAGGAAGCAAATGGCAAACTCGTCCACATATCTCTGGTATTCGGCCATAATGGGGCTTTTGGCATCCCATGTTTGGTTTAGCTGATGTTGTACCAAGTCCGAGTCACCATAACAAAGTATATGCTTGACGCCTATCTCCTTTGCAATATGCAAGCCATGAAGTAAAGCCTCGTATTCTGCCACGTTGTTGTTGGCGTTGAAATATATTTGTAATACATATTCCATTATGTCACATTTTGGAGATTTAAGCACTACACCAGCTCCAGTGCCTTCCTTCATTTTGGATCCGTCAAAATGCATGATCCAATATTCCGACTCCGGCATTGGTGTGTTTTCCATTGCTTCTACCCAATCATCGACGAAATCTGCCAACACCTGGGATTTAATTGCCGCGGGGTTGGTACTTAATGTCGAACGCAACTAGCTCAATACTCCATTTGGCTACTCGGCATGTTGCGTCCGTATTGTTGATAATATCCCCTAGTGGTGCTTTGCTTACCACTGTTATGGAATATCCTTGGAAATAATGGCGGAGTTTTTGAGATTCAAAAAACACGCCATATGCCAGTTTTTGATAATGTGGGTACCTTTGCTTTGACTCGGAGAACACTTCGCTAACATAGTACACTGTATGTTGATCTGGCATGCTTTGCTCATTTTTCCGCCTTTCCACAATTATCACCGCACTAATAACCCTGTTTGTTGCTGTAAGATACAGTAACATGGGTTCTTCGTCTTTTGGGGATGCCAAAATCGGAGCTTTCATCAAGGTTTCCTTTAGCTGGGTTAATGATTTGTCCGCCTCTTCTGTCCATTCAAATTTGTCAGATTTCTTCAACAATTTGTATAATGGCAGAGCTTTTTCACCTAGCCGGTTATAAACCTGCTAACTACGGCTGCAGAACCCGTCAATATTTGGACATCTTTTAAGCACGTAGGCCTTGTGATATTCAAGATTGCCTTGATCTTTTCCGGGTTTACTTCTATTCCTCTGTGAGAAACGATAAAACCCAGAAGCTTTCCTGAGGGAACCCTGAATACGCACTTTAATGGATTCAACTTCATTTTATAAGTGCGCAAAATTTTGAAAGTTTCTCGTAGATCTTCAAGGAGTGTATCCTTTTCCTTGGAAACTTCGACAATGTCATCCACGTAAACATGGAAATTTTTGCCGATTTAACTATGCAAGCATCTTTGCATGCAACGCTGGTAAGTTGCACCGGCGTTCTTCAAGCCAAAATGCATGGTTATGTAATAGTATGTTCCATATGGGGTCATGAAGGAAGTTTTTATTTGATCCTCCTCCTTCATACGTATTTGATAGTACCCAGAATAAGCATCCAAAAAGCATAAAAGCTCAGAGCGAGCAATGACATCTATTATTTGATCGATTCGCGGTAACGCGAACCTATCTTTTGGACATAATTTGTTCAAGCTGGTGTAAGCTATACACATTCTAAGAACAATACTATCTTTTTTCGGGACTAATATTGGGTTCACAGACCAATCAGTATGTATAAGTTCCCGGATAAAATCAGCTGCTAAAAGTCGGATATCCTTGCCTATAGCCTTCCGTCTTCTTCCATCGAAACGACGGAGACCTTGTTTGACGGGTTTTGAACCTGGAATTACTTTAAGTTGGTGCTCAGCAAGTTCCCTGGGTACACTTGGCATATTAGCAGGACACCAGGAAAAAATGTCCCAGTTCTCACGAAGGAACTTGATGAGCGCGTCTTCCTATTTGTCAGTCATCCTAGTTCCCACTATGACAAACTTTGTCGGATCTTTGGGATCTAGGATAACCTGTCTTGTATTTTCCGAGGCCTTGAAGCTATCTGCCGGCTTCCGACTTTCTTTTCCTGACGGCATTTCCATCGGTGAAACTTTCTTAGCTAGATCCTTCAATTCATCCTTCTGAATCACCTGTTCGGCGTAGAGGGTATTTCCTTTCTCCAGCTCGTTCGCCAATTTGTAATCTCCAGTAATTGGTAATTACTCCTCCTTTTGGCCCTGTCATCTTCAGCTTGTTATAGATATAACATGATTTTGCCATGAATTTGGCGAAAGCCGGACGTCGGAGCATTGCGTGATAAACATTTTCGAATGACACCACCTCGAATGAGATCTTTTCCTGGCAGAAATGTTCTCTACTTCCAAAGGTTACATCTAGGGAAATTTCTCCTAGGGATTATGCTTGCCTGCCAGGAACAATACCATGAAACTGTATATTGATGTGCGTGAGCTGAGTCTCGGAAATATGTAGCTGTTTCAATGTACTCAGGTACACGATATTGATACTAGACCCTCCATCCATTAGCACTTTTTTGAGTCTAGTGTTTTGAACAATAGGGCTTATGACCAAAGCATGCGTGCCGGGTTCTGAGATGTTTCCGGGATGATCTGACTGATCCCAGGTAATTGGCGTATTTGAATACTTCAAGTACTTTGGTGTTGGTGGAACAACCGTGTTGATTTCTCGAAGTGTCCTTTTTGCCTGCTTTGCCGTGGGAGTTGCCAGGAAAGTTAGGTTACATTCTCCTTCAACTCTCGGGAATTTTGGCTCGCCTTTTTGCTGCTGTTCCTGGATTTTATTGTCAGTGTACGATTCACTTTCTTCTTTCTCAGCTTCTGGCTTTTGCTTGTTGAACTTCCTCTTGGAATTCTTTTCCTTCTTTTGAGATCCTGCAGTGCCCTTCATATGTTTGTTGAGGCGGTGATGCATGTAAAATGCATACATGAACTTTGCATGTTATTACTTGTTTTTCCTACATATTAGCAATTTATATTCATGTTTTATAATGATTTGGGGGATTTTCTAAACAATCCCCCTTCTTTTGGTTCTAACCCTGTTTTTCCAGAAAACGTACTTTTTAGTGTTTCAGACTTTCCGGGAGCTTCGGGACTCCAAAAAGGGAAAGGCCAAAGAGCACGGTTCAGAATTTTCGAGACGAAGACCATGGGCCAAAGTAGAGGGCCAAAAGGCCAACCAGGTGGCAAATAGGACCCTCCACGCGGCCAGATTCCTTGGCCGCGTGAGAGGCCCCCTTTTTGCCCCCGTGGCTCCGATGCCGTCGATCTTTCTTCCCCCGAGTGTCTCGTGACCTAAAAACGACTATATAAAGGGTCCCCTGGCCTTTTCGAGGAGGGGGCGGCGCCGAGAGACGAAACCACGAAACAGAGAGACAGAAGGCTGCCGCCGGAGAAGATCGAAGGTGGGAAACGCCGCCGGGATCACCCCCGGAGGGCTCCACCCCCCTCCGGCGTGTTCATCATCAACATCTACAGCAACATCAGCTCCATCTCTCCACTGTAATATCTTGGCAAACACGATGTATGATGCAATACTATATTCCCTTGATGTATTGTGTCTCCCCGTCTATGTTTGAGTAGTGAATTGTTCTTGGCAATGGTGAAATAGTTCGTTGATTGGCTGCATACAAGTTTGTTATCTTCTATGATTGTCTTTATGTACAATATATGAGTGCACGCATATGTTGGGGAATGCATGTAAGGTGATCACCGGTAGCATAATGGAGTGGTGGTGACTTGGGAGTGACAGTAACCTGAGACCGAGCCACAAAGTTAAGTTATTGGGGGATATATATAGGGGACCTTAGAACGTAAGGCTATGGTGGGACTTTATGTCTTAATCAATCTTGTGCAGTCATTTACTTGGCCACATGATCCATCATAAGGGTTTGTAGATCATTTACTTGACTATACCTATTCATGGCTCCTTCCTAGAAGAAACAACTAAGACTAAAACATGTGCTTCACTAATTGTGACAACCACACGAACGAAACACCTATTGCTAGAACACTTGCTCCCTTGAGATACTTGAGATATTTGCTGCTTGCTACTTGTGAAACTTGCTTAGAAACTTGCATTTTAAACTTGCTTCACTAGTTATTAGACAAACCACACTCCACGTCACTTGCTTTTAATTAGTTAGTTCCTTTTACTCAAACTTATTGCTTTGCATAAACAGCCATATAAGAGGGTTATAGGGCTTTAGAGAATAGATAGCTTACCTTCAGCTCCTCGTGGGTTCGACACTCAAATACTTATCGAAAGGTACTACAATTGATCTCCTGCACTTGGGAGTCATCAGGCGGCACTGCGCGTTAGTATGGGTTGGTTTCCCAAACTGCGAATGGTGGACACAGTTTTCCGACTTTATATTTTCCCACTCTTCCTTAGAGTAGGAGATTGGTTCTGTGCTTCTTCCCTTCCATTTGCTGCCATTATCCTTTCCAAAGGTTGCGTTTATTTCTTTGGGTTTTGCCTGTGCCTCTGGAGTAGCCTTCTTTTCAGAACGTGGTGTCTTTTTGGCCTGTGCCAAAGCATCGATATTTCCACCTCTTGCTCTGATATCATCTTCAGCCGCTGCATGCTCATTGGCGGTGGTAATCATAGATCCGAGATCTTTGTGCTCTTTTGAACCAACCATGAACAGTACAAGGCCGGGTTTCAGGCCATTGATGAAAGCATGCATTGCTTGTACATCACTTACCCCAGAGCAACTGTTCTTCATTGATGTCCATCTTGAGATAAAGTCTATGTACGACTCGTCTTCATATTGGACGCAATGGTTCAGCTGGTTTATACTCTTAGGACGTTTGTATGTGCCCCGAAAGTGCTGAGCGAATACTTTCGCCATATCTTCCCAGCTGGCGACCGTTCTGGATGGTAACCCATTGATCTAATCTCTGGCTCCGTCTAATAACATAAGAGGAAGAAACTTCACAGCCTCAAAATCTGTCCCTTTGTTAATATGGACGGCAGTATAGTAATCTGAAAGCCATGTATCTGGGTTTGTACTTCCGTTATACTTTTGATAAGTTGGACCAACTTTGGCGAAACCAGAGTGTAGACTAATTCTTTGGATCCTGTCAGTGAAACACTTAGGTCCAAAGTATATATCGTCTCTTTCCACCTTATCGACGTGTGTGGAATATCTGCCAGTTGAGTGAACAGAAGGGGATCTGCTCCTTTCTGGCCCATTGTTGCGCGAATGCGCTCTTCCGGGATTATCCCTATTTCGTCCGTTGTCATGTCCTTTGGAATAAGGTGGAGTTATACTCCTTGGCCTTTCGTTGTTCCTAGGAGGAGTACGCGATCACTCACGCCTGTGAGGATTATCATATCTTCCGGCTTTTTCAGTTGGGCGTCTCGGAGGCGGCATTATTTTTCCGTCTTTCCGCTTTTGTTCCTCCCGTTCCTTGTGATTACGGGGATTATTTCCACCTTTCGGCAGATGGGATCCCGTTCTGGACGCTTCATCCCTATTGTCCGGGATTTTCTTGTCCTTCTTAGGGTCTCCCTTCTTTTCCTTAGAATCGCCTGAATCTCCAGGTTCGCCAGGTCCAGGTGCTCCAACGGCGCATATGACAGTTTTGCATAGGGCCGAGTCATCGTGCAACTTCCCTGATCTTGCCTGTCCTCGCTGTTGCTGTTTTAATGCTTTTCCTAGGAAAGCATACACTCCCTGAAGTTCTTCGTCATTGGAGTACAGATCATCATTAAGGATGGCAAACGCGGCTTCCGCGTTTTCAGCTGCGGTTTTGTAGATGCGTTCGCTCTTAGCGTTTTCTGTTAACCTGTCTTTGCCAAGAAGGGTTTTGCAACCGTTCTTTTGTTGGCAGTGCATCCAGCCTTGCAATTCCGGGTAATCTCGTGGGTTTTACCCCGGACATATTCCGTCTTTCGAATTCTTCAATTTCCTCCTGCTTTGCTTTTACAATAGCTTGGGCTTTGAGGAGGTTTTCTTGAGATCGGAATAGGTGTTGTTGCTGCTGCATAAGGGCTTGCCTTCTGGCTTCCAGCACTTCCGGTGGTTCGTAAGGTCCAACTGGGGTTTTTATCAGATCGATGTCGTTCTGTTCCGACATTTGGGGGACAGGGATTTCTTTCTTTTTCTTCTCCACAGGCGTGACTCCGCTTCCTCCTCCTACTTCTAGGTTTTGATTAGCAATATTTGCCAACTTTTTCTTCTGGAGTTTGTACTGGAGTTTCTAGGCCGTCTTCTTTTTCTTTTTGGAAGAAGGTGCTTTTTTCTAGGTTCTTCCTCTGTCAATTCCTTGACATCAGGGTAAGTCGGACTGGTTTCGCCATCCTCTCTTTCCTCATCTGGCGGAGGTGTTTTGGGGTCTTCATCTTCTTCGGCATCCGAGTTTTCAGTCGGTTTTGCCATTAGTACTTCATGGAAGCTCCCCTGCATAGATTTGACCTTTCTCTCGAAAGCGTCTTTATCTTCGTCTTTGGAATTTATGTCTTCAGATCCGGGTTCCGACTCTAATCTTGCTTCTATAGCAGCTAATACGGAGTCGGCTTCCGAGTTCGTCGTTTCACTGGCGGGTGTCAGATCTTCCACACTTGTTCTGTGGGATTGTTGTTTTCTGCTTCCTCCACGGGATTAGTTTCTTCCGTGTTATCCGCGACCTCAGATTGCACCATGCCAATAAAGTGTGAGCTGATTGCAGGCATCTCTGGAGAGGCGGCAATTTCAGCACAGTTTTGGCGATTTGAGCAGAATCCGGTATCGTAGTTTTCCTCAATTGGGTATAGGGCGGGTGGGATAAATTTGCTTCCACCACAGAATCCCATGGCCTCTGTTGTTAATCCGATAAAAAATTTTGCAGATCCAATCGGTAAAATGCAGGCACTTACCAGGTGATTCCGTGCTGGTATGTATGATCCGTTGTCGAGGAAGCGCCCGACGTCGCCGTCGAAATCCAAGCTTTCGACAGTTATTGAACTGCCGATTCCGCCGAGTATCCCCGATCAAAACGTAACTCCTGACGCTGCTGGCCCCATGGTGGGCGCCAACTGTCGAGACATCGTAGACTGGGGTGCCATGAGCCTACGGGTAGAGACGTGGGGGACGTGGTATTACGACAATCGGGAACACCAGGTTTTATCCAGGTTCGGTACGACGCAACTAGGCGGCGTTCCTACTCCTGCAATCTCACTAAATTAGGGCTGAAGCCTGAAGTATACAAAGTACAACGTGAGTATGAATTCACTAACTTGGCGAGGATCAACTTCTCGACGAGTTGGCTTCTAGCTAATTGCTATCTGTTTCGTCTCTCCCGTCCGGCTTTATATAGATAGCCGGGTTAGGGCTTACAGAAAGGAAATCTAGAAGACTACGGAAATTATCTAACTTGGAAAGTAAGGAATCCGTCTTCTTCTCCAAGACGCACCACTTTGGGCCGTGGTCCGGGTTCTTCTAGAATCCGGCTTCCTGCGCATCAGCTTACTTGGCCGCCCAATAGACTGTGATCCATTACCAACAGGCCACCCTTGTAATCCGGCTCTTGAGGCCAATGCCGGATATACCCCTAATCGGTATATATCCGACACCAAGCGAACGACGGAACTTTTGTAATATTTCTTTTACAAAGATTACAGTTTCCCAAATTTTCCAGGTTGTGCACAAGTCTACCCATGGGGATCCAGATGTCATTTTTATATGGGTTTGGAGCTTGAGTTGTTATTTGAGACGGTTTTTGGTATTGCTACAGTGTACCTAGTTGCACCCGTAGGAGCCGATGTGTACTAATTGTAAGTTGGTTGCTCTCTTTTGATTCAACACAAATCCATCTCCTAAGATGAATTATACAACCTTTATTGATGCATGTTGCCTAATTGTTGCTTGACATGGAAATTGTTCCAAACTTTATTAATTCATTCTTTCTCAGTGTTTTTGCATCTCACGTAAAGAAGAAGATCCAAGTCTAAATAAAGTATTAGCGAGCATATTTTTCACCCTCTTGGTCTGGTGGTGTAGGGCATTGTGGCACCATGTTGGTCCCTTGCTTACCCCATAATGCAGCTCGTCTTCGGCTCGTTCGTTCCGGCGGCATTCTAGCCCCTCTAGCAGTGCCGACAGCAAGGTTATATGTAGTATTGTTTGGGCCGGGAGTTGTTGTAATGGTGAGTAGTCAATATACTCCTTTTTTAGCACTCCAAACCAGAATTTGTAAGCTTCATTTTATTATTTGCATATAATCTTTGACGAATTTCTCTTTAGCCAGACTTGTGATGGAGTTCAATTGTAAGTTTAGATATCACATGGGTTGTGCACTTTTATTGTTTGTTACTTGTTATGTGGTCCAACAATTTGAGTAGGTCTTGCTAATTAGCCTTTGGTTGATTAATCATGTATTTTTTTTAAGAGAAGTCTTAAATTTACTTGTAAAATACACCAATAAAACATAGCAAGGATGTCACTTTCCTACTCGTGTCATTCGGTAGGCGTTGTGTCATGGTTTAAAAAAACTTCAGAAGTTAATAATCAAAATACCCCGTGCAAAGTAATAAATTATAAAATGGATTTCCCTAACAAAAGGAAATATACAACAAGTTGATGTATGTACGTGATGAAACACCACGTGCGCCCATGCATACGTTTTCTTGTTTGTTCTCATTCGATATGCATGCCACGGTTGGCCGACTACAACAGGCACAGGATGATGCGGCACGAGAAAAGGAAGAGGGGCGCCGCGTCAGTGGTATCTCCAACCATTCTCGCAGGTGAATCATATGTGATTTCAAAGTCTCAATCAACCAGAAGGCTCACGAGTAAGCATGCTTAGAATATCAACGAACTATACACATCAACTTCATACCCACCGAATGTTACAAATTCAGAGATAAACCAATCTTAGGTGGCTATAGCAGCTGACGATGCTCCTCTTTCCTGCATTTGATCCAGCATAGAACTATTTGAGCTCATTACTCATGTCATCGATGACGACTGGCGATCGCCGACGAAGAGGAACAAGAAGAAACTGGTCGTAATCATTGAACGAACGATTCACATCTGGAGGTCGGGCCACATAAGTGTGAGCAGAAGGGAGATCACAAAGCATGTGCCACTCCGGCCCAAATATTGGTGCTGATGTGGACCCACACTGAACATGGGTGTGAGAGGATGACCGCTTGCCTTGCAGGTCACATCGATAATAGTGGTCTACGATTACCCATGGCCACGAGCAACACAAAAACAAAACTAAGTGGAGTGATATTAAAAATTGACTTTGAAAGGCATATAACAAATTCAAATGGTGTTTTCTTAAACTGACTATGAGAATGAAAAATTTCATAGAAGATTCTTATTTTCTACCCTTTTTCCTAAAAAAGACGATATAATTTGATCAAATTGTTGTGGATGTGTGCATCTTAGTTATGCAAAGGCTGGGTGTAATACTTGATACTTGTGAGTAATAAAGCCCCTTTAGCGAAAAAACTTATTGGGTAGCAATTCTTTTCACACTTTATTTTCATTCAACAAGTCAAATAACAATTTTCTATGTCAAAGTTTTCCACTCGAGCCACCTTGATCTTTTGGTCCGCAAATAAGGCCCCACTTTGTTAATTGATTATTCGAATTGCCAAAAAAATCATGACATGTAATTGTCCAATCTCTTGCAAATTTATTTTGATACTTTGAATAATGATAACATAAATATTAGGAAACTTGTTAGGAACACAAGTTAGCAACACACTAGTAAGAACTAGTCGCACTCCGTATGTAAAATAAATATGCCTTCAAACTAATAAACCTGTTTTTGTTCGAAACAAACTCGACGTCTTTCTAATGCATGTTAAGACAGTTTTGATTAGGGTAGGATTCTGAGATACCGAAAAGGTGAATAACCAACCTCAAAACCTAATTGTGTTTACTGCTCTTTGGCTTTATTATCAACGTTGATATATCAATCTTAAAGAAAATTAGTTCCGAATCCCATGAGAATCAATTTCGTGTTGACTCTCTCTTCATATCATGCTCCATAATGATCCTCGTGTCAATTAGCATACCGTCGAATAAACACCACACCATCAACATGTGGAATTTGACCAAAGACTCGGCTATCTTTTTTTACCCTAATAACGGTGGATATCATATTAGCATAAATCCATTTTGGAAAAATATTGAAAAAAGTTTCTTCGCAAAAAGTTGACAATTTTTGTGACTCTAAAAAAAAGACAAAAAAAAATGACTCGTGAAAAGACTTATTATAACATTATTAAATTTTGTGTTTTTCATATACTCCTTTCGTCCGAAAATACTTGACTTTCTTTTTTCAAATATGGATATAAGTATACACTAAAATATATCTATGTACATCTATATTTAGAAAAATGGAAGTCATGTATTTTTGAATGGAGGAGTAGTTAACAAATATATATATCAATTTTCCATGAAACGACATCTAAAACAGATAGGATGTTAAAATCTATGCGGTATTTAAAAAAAATTAACATATCAAAATAATTTTTAAATACCGGGTGCATTTGCACCAGAAGATAAAACGCTGCCCCCTCTTATTAGCCACAACATTAAGGGAAACAATTTTGCTAATTCTCAGCTAGCTGAGAAATAAGTTATTTCTTAGTCAAGTGTACAACCATCCGATCTAATGCGGAGATTCGTGCAAATTTTGCTATTTATATGTTTTTTTCTTTTGCACAGTCTTACTAAGACATCTGAGCCGGCCCAGCAAAACAAGAGTAAAATAAACTGCATTTAACGAGGTTCGAACCGAACACCTAAACTTATATGAACAACCAAACTTACCACCGGCCTAATATGCTACTAGGGTTAAAATATTAGGAACTATCCATTCTTTTTCTTTTGTCTTTTTCTTCTACATAAGGCGTATTGCTACTATATCTTCATCTTTGTTGGCTTTGTTTTACATTGGCATTTTTTTTGGTTTCTCTAAGTATAAGCTAGCGGAAATTAGCTTAGTGATCATTCGGCCCACTAATCATTCGATTTTTTACGGATAAGACTCGTAATTCATTTTATGCTTGTATTGTGCGCCCATCGTTGCTACGTGCGACCTGTACGCAAAGGTATGTGCGTTTGACCGGCCCTTTTTGTTATTTTGTTTGTCTACCACCTCGGTGAACTGTTTGCATGATGAGTTTTTCTTTTATTTTTCTTTTTATCTACAAAGTTAGGCCCAATTTTTACACGTGTGAGTTTTTTATGTGTTGTGTTGCTATTCTGTTGAAGGGAAGTGTATACCTCTCGTTTGTTTTTGTTGATTCTCGAAAGAAAAATATATTTTGTTTTGTATTTACTTGCACTTACTTTTTATTTTCATCATTTATTCCATTTCCTTAGTAAATCGCATGCTTCCTAATTTTTCTATATTTGTGTGTGTTAAATAAAGCATTGTTTTTTATAACTTTAGTGCCACATTTGTAAATGTTGCTTATTCATGATTATTGTCAAATCTATTTTTTTTCTTAATTACGTTTTTTGGAATTACTAATTCTTAGTTATATGAGAATTAGTTGCATCATGGTCGTTTCGTATAGTTGGATCTAGCCTGCTAAGATTCATGCAAGTCAATTGTTAGTTTGTATTTTTTTTTGTATGTAGGCTATAGTTGTTATTCTGGATTCTACGACCATGGGTTTCGGTTTTAGCTATGCGGTTACAAGAATTTTTACTATGTGGCTGTTTTCTCAGTTGCAAACATGCGAACCATTTTTTTTCCAATTGCAATTCAGGTTGCAACTGAGATATTTCCCATTTAGACGTAGGTTTGGAATAAAGATTTTTTTCACATGCAAGTCGGGTTGCAACTAACGTATTTTTTTGCAGCTGCAAAGAGGATTCCAACAGAGATTCATTTTTTCATTTGCAATCCGGGTTGCAACTGAGATATTTCCAAGTTGCAAGTGGGCTGGCAGCTAAGATTTTTTCATTCGCAAGTTGGGTCACAACTAACATTTTTTTCCAACTGCAAATTGGGTTGTAACTCATTTTTTTTTCTCAGTCGCAAGTCGGGTTGCAACCGAGATATTTCCCAGTGCAAGTGGGGTTACAACTAAGATTTTTTTTTTCTGTTGCAATTTGTGTTGCAACTGACGTCTTTCTCCAATTGCAAATAGGGTTGCGGTTGAGTTTTTTTAGTTGCAAGTCGGGTTAAAATTGCAAGTCGAATTGCAATTGACACCATTTTCTCAGATGCAAGTCGGGTTGTAACTGAGATTTGTTTTCTAATTGCAAGTGAGGGTGCATCTATGATTTTTTCGGTCGCTAATCGGATTGCAAATAAGTTTCAAATTTGTAATTTCTCAGCTTGCTAAGAACTTACTTAGCGCTGGCATTAAGATTGATGTTTTCTCTAGTTGCAGGTGGAGTTGCAATTTAGATTTTTTAGTTGCAAGTAGACTTGTAACTGTGTTTTATTTTTACTTGCAAATAAAGTTGCAACTGATATTTCTCAGGTGGAAAGTGGAGTTGCAGGAGGGTTGTGTAATATATATTTTTCTACCTGTAAGTGTGGTCGCAACCGAGAAACAATATCGTGGCTAACTAAGAAATAATGTGGAATATCATGAATGATGAATGATTTTGACGGCGATATCAAAACAGGTGGCTAGGCCGAGCAGGTAGGAATATCGACGAATTGTATACATCAGCTATGTACAGCTTGCGTCCTCAAAAAAAAAAAAAAAACCATGTACAGCTCGCTGAATGAGACAGAGTTCAGCCAAACCAATCTCAGATTCTCAGGTGGCTACCGCCGAAGCAGAAGATGCTCCTCTTTCCTGCATCACATGGTCCGATGAAGAACTATTATTCATCCAGCGACGAGCAAGAAGTAGAAAGATGCCGCATTGGATCTACGGACAGGCGACTCACATTGGGAAGACGAAGCAGAGCAGCGTGAGGATCAGCGCGAGCGCGAAGCATGCCACGCCGGTGACGACGTAGGCGCGGCCAAGGAACGGGTTCCGGCCGCCGAGCCGCCCGGCGGTGGACAGCACCACCGCCTTCCTCCCCTCGAAGCTGTATGAATTGTAGTTGTTCCGGACCGCCACCGCGAGGAGCTCGCCGGCGCCGAGGTCTGCCTCCAGTCTCCCGTACAGCTTCCTGAACCTCGGCAGCGCCGCCGTGCGCATCCACACCATCAGGTCCTCCTGCTCGCTCAGCTGCCGCCCAGAAGCCATCGATTCATCACCGAGAAAGAAGAACATGATGTCTGAAAGAGGCTACCATTTTGGGCAGGCAGAAACTTACTGGTTTTGTCGGATCAAGCTGCCCGCCGCCGACCAGGCTCCCGTTCTGGAAGTTCTTGGGGAAGACGTTGTTCCCAAACAGGTGCCCTCGGTCGCTCCGCCATGAGATCCCGCTTCTGATCACTGTCAGCGCCTCGGTGTGGCCGGCACGACGGCGGCGGCGGGCGAAGGTGTAGGTGTCGTTGAACAGGCTCCACGCCACGAGGCCGCAGGGGACCACCGGGCTGCCATTGGCGGCATAGGCTTCAGGCTTGCAGAACTCTGTTGTGACAGCTGCCTCCTTGGGGTCCCTCAACTGGGCGTTGCTGCGGCTTGTCGAGTACCTGAATCCATCACAAATCTGAATTCTGACACTAGTATGCGAAGTTGTCACAAATCTGAATTCATACAAACTTTGAATTTATATGAATACCTTCTATGGTTCTGGTAGAACTTATCGAGTTGGTAGTAGACGAAGAT
Source organism: Alopecurus myosuroides (assembly GCA_028641055.1). NCBI lineage: Eukaryota > Viridiplantae > Streptophyta > Magnoliopsida > Poales > Poaceae > Alopecurus > Alopecurus myosuroides. Next base: position 130,639 of record JAPCYS010003212.1, on the reverse strand, counting down.
TGGCCTCTTCATATCCCTAGGGACCTGCAGTTGAAGAACAGACATCTTCATGGATTGAACGCGCATAAGGGTTTACTTATTTGCGACGCCAATAGAATTATATGGAAATATAAATTCTGTTGTTTTACCCTGAGAATTATCGTGCAGGTCTTATCTATTGATGCATTCTGGATGTAGGCGACTTTGTCATCAAGCATGTTCCCTGGTACGCATTTTGTGTCGTATCGGTAAACCACTTCGACAACCTGCTCGAAAGCGAGATAATATTTTGAACTTGAACCCGGGGAAGAAAAAAGTACAGATTTGCATATAGAATAGCGCAAAGCACAAAAAAAAGAAAATAAAAAGATTTACCCTGTTTGAAGCTGCGATGCAAGCAAGGCCAATTGGAATAAAAACTAAGCCCACAAATGCAAGCACAGGAATCACCATATGGGGTGCCAGTATAGGCTTGCATGCTGGAAGTTCTTGCTGAGTAAATGCATGATCTGCAGAATCAAAAGAATATTCATAGCTCATTAGTACTTCTGACGAATTTTGATCACAAACATAACAACCAGAGAATTGACTTCAATCAAGTAACTAAGTTCTTTCTAACAAATATATTTCCGATTAATTATTATAGTCAGACTAATCTAATTTGGACAAAAATAAAAGTTTCAAAAGCTACTGCAGATACCATGCTGATCATCCAAGCAAACCTCTGAAGATCTAAACTAGGCAACTAAAAAAGGGCTATACTTAGAATCAATCAACTACGGTTAACACAAATTAATAACAGCCCAATTTTCCCATTAAAGAGAAGAACAAAAGGCCCAAAGAACAGTTCAAGTACGAGAAAAGTAAAATGAAACCGCTTCTCTGAGGAGAGATTACAACTAGGCTTGTTGGGTTTCGTCGGTGCAGCTATCCGGCCATCACTGTCCGAGCTTGGTCCGGCGACCCCACCGTTCATCGGTGGATTTGCTAAGAACTTCAATGAAGAACTCTTGGTGCTTGCAAACTGCTCGAGGAAATATGCAACAGAGAGTGGTGAGAGCCTGGTGCCCCAAATTTCAGAACAAAACAATGGTGTTGTTGTACAGAAGGAGGAAAAGGATTGACAAGTTTTAGGAGTAGAGAGGAAGTAAGGAACTGAAAAGCTGTCCTTGTAACACAAGAGGGGTAAGCATCACCTACTTGAACCTACCCGTCTGCATCACCTTCCTCAAGAGTCTTTGGTGACCTGCTCCGGATTGGATATTTGGATTTCATCATTAATATCAAAGAATCCACTAATAAAATGTTGCTTTTCTCAGATGTTGAGCTCACTGTGTGGGGGCCCACGAGGAGGAAATAATTGAGAAGAAAAAGAAAAAAGAACTGCAGAAATGCAATGTTGACTAATTATGTAGATGGGAGTCACTGAAGGTCCAGAGGGATTAATCGAGAGAGCATTTGATGGGAATGGCGGTGGAAGGCAGTGAGCATGCTACTTTCATACTATCTCTTTGTATCTTTTTAACTTTTTCACTCCACATGGAAAAGTGCCACCTTTGCGGCCAATTCTTTTTTTAGATGTTCTGACCAAAAACTAGACTTCGAACTATTTTCTTTTTGGATTAATTGATCATGAGGGAAATAGTGCTAATTGTAAAGGGTCATAAGGAAGGAACGAAATGCCTAAATATTCCTAGGTTACACAAACCAGTGCCCAACGACGGCTATATATGCAAACTGGAGATCAGAAATTTACATGGTGTACGGTATCGCTGGAGACATCAATATCAAATAAACTATCCAAAGATCTCATCGATGGATGGTACTCAACCAAATAAAGATTAAAAAACCCAGAAAATCTTGTATTTGAGTGTTTGACCATAATAGATAAATTATTTTCCCTTGTTGATAACGCTTCGCTGAACAAAACATTTCACCAATTACGAAACGTGATCCTCTCCTGGATGAATTTGCAGGTTCAGAGTGTCACAATTTGAGTTCATTTCCAAATCTATAGTCTACGTCTAATTTCTGCGTAACCACACCCTACTTCTAGTTTTGATTCGCCCAGCAAGAGATGACTATTCAGACAGGGGAATGATACAATTGACATGTAACCCTCAAAATGTGTCACTTTGTTTGGACACATTTTCTCTTTCAACTAAATGAATAGTCTATCTTTCTCAATTGTGCTTGCGAAGAAATTCCTAATGCCTCTCAAGCCTTGTCCACATGAAAACAAGGGCTAATGTTCTTGCTCGATGAGTTGTTGCTTTAGAAGGAGGTTCTTTATAAGCACAAGCTATACCAGTTGTGCATTAATACAGACCATGTGATGTGGTAGTTGCGAGAACATGAATAATACATTATAAATTGATAAAAGTTTATTCTCTGTACAATAATAATGAGAAATATTTTTGTGTGTTATTTATAGAAATATTTGTTACATTGACCACTTCGCTCACTTGAATGAACAACTAGGAGACCAAGTTAGTTAATAAACAACAAAAAATAGTAAAATGTTGAGTAATAAAGTAAGTTAATATATATAGGTGTGCTTTGGTAGGCCCGCTTTAATTTTTTTTTCCTCATGTCTCAGTTGAAGCCATGGTTTGAGTTAGAGCTATATCTCAAGTCTTGGCAAAAAAAAGAGCGAAAAGTTCAACGGAAAAAATGAACCTTTTCTGAAAGTTAAAACAATCTGACCCTTTTCCGAACCACCAAATATGACGATATTATCCTTCATGAGGTACCTCCGGGGTCCACCGTCATCCAACCAGTTTGACTATGTTGACGTGGCGACCCAACCGCTACAGAGCCAGCGGTTCGGTGCTTAGCTCAACCGCCACAAGTCCTGGATGTTTGGCGCAAACTCAAAGCGCCACAGGATTTCGAAAAAAAAATACTCAAAGCGCCACAGAGCAGCCACGCCCTACCCACCATTCCTTTCGGCCGGACCAAGAATAGAAGTAGTTTGGATAATTGTCAAAAAAAAAAGTTTGAATCCTTCAAACCTTTTGCATTTGTTTTTCCTTGCTACCAAAATAATCATCAATAAAATAACTCTCTACTTAAATTCCTCCACGACCCTGCATTGTTACAAGCAATAGAAAAAAATGATAAAGTTAAGCAAGATCGAACCAACGGGGACACGAGATTTTAGCGTCGAAAAACCCTTCCAAAATGGAAGAGAAAAAACCACTGGCGCCAGCTAGCAATACTTCACTACTTTGAGTGAGGTTACAAGCGCGCCATGATTTACAATATGTGGCTTATACCAAACGTCGACTTACACGAGATACATAAAGGCGGTCCTGATCTAACTAGCCGGGTAAGGGTGAATCCAAATCCAACTCGGTAACAACTCGTACCGTACGAAATAGTGAATTTGGGTCCAACTCCGTGATGCTATGCTCTACTCGTCAGAAGTTTGGCCTTTTATCATCATAAAAGAATTTAGATCACGAAAAAATAACACTCCACCCTGAGACAAATTCCTTCATGTAGAATAAACGAAACTTTCATCCCGAAACAAACAAACAAAAAACCTTCGACGCCAAACAACCTCTCGGGATAAACAGTGATACCAACTAAGCTTGAGCAATGGGTGACGAGAGAGGCGACTGGCGAAACGTTCGGTGACCTGCACGGCGGCGCAGTTAGCGATGCGCAGGGAGTTCCGCATGGCAGCGCCTCTGTTGACAGTGTCGTTTGCGACGTGGGGGTCACCGGCGATGAGGAGAAGATTGGGGAAGCCAGTGCTGTTGGTGGGAGGTTCTGGGCACATGTTTCCACCGACGATGACTCCGATGAAATATTTGTTACATTGACCACTTCGCTCACTTGAATGAACAACTAGGAGACCAAGTTAGTTAATAAACAACAAAAATTAGTGAAATGTTGAGCAATAAAGTAAGTTAATATATATAGGTGTGCTTTGGTAGGACCGCTTTAATTTTTTTACTCATGTCTCAGTTGAAGCCATGGTTTGAGTTAGAGCTATATCTCAAGTCTTGGCAAAAAAAAGAGCGAAAAGTTCAAGGGAAAAAATGAACCTTTTCTGAAAGTTAAAACAATCTGACCCTTTTCCGAACCACCAAATATGACGATATTATCCTTCATGAGGTACCTCCGGGGTCCACCGTCATCCAACCAGTTTGACTATGTTGACGTGGCGACCCAGTCGCTACAGAGCCAGCGGTTCGGTGCTTAGCTCAACCGCCACAACCAAAAGTCCTGGATGTATCCGCAAACACAAAGCGCCACAGGATTTCGAAAAAAAAACTCAAAGCGCCGCAGAGCAGCCACGCCCAACCCACCATTCCTTTCGGCCGGACCAACAATAGAAGTAGTTTGAATAATTCTCAACAAAAAAAAGTTTGAATCCTTCAAACCTTTTGCATTTGTTTTTCCTTGCTACTAAAATAATCATCAATAAAATGACCCTCTACTTAAATTCCTCCACGACCCTGCATTGTGACAAGCAATAGATAAAAAAATGATAAAGTTAAGCAAGATCGAACCAACGGGGACACGAGATTTTAGCATCGAAAAACCCTTCCAAAATGGAAGAGAAAAAACCACGGGCGCCAGCTAGCAATACTTCACTACTTTGAGTGAAGTTACAAGCGCGCCATGATTTACAATATGTGGCTTATACCAAACGTCGACTTACACGAGATATATAAAGGCAGTCCTGACCTAACTGGCCAGGTAAGGGTGAATCCAAATCCAACTCGGTAACAACTCGTATCGTACGAAATAGTGAATTTGGGTCCAACTCCGTGATGCTATGCTCTACACGTTAGAAGTTTGGCTTTTTATCATCATAAGAGAATTTAGATCACGAAAAAATTACACTCCACCCTGAGACAAATTCCTTCATGTAGCATAAACGTAACTTTCACCCCGAAACAAACAAACAAAAAACCTTCGACGCCAAACAACGTCTCGGGCTAAACAGTGATACCAACTAAGCTTGAGCAATGGGTGACGAGAGAGGCGACTGGCGACACGTTCGGTGACCTGCACAGCGGCGCAGTTGGCGATGCGCAGGGAGTTCCGCATGGCAGCGCCCCTGTTGATAGTGCCGTTTGCGACGTGGGGTTCACCGGCGATGAGGAGAAGATTGGGGAAGCCAGTGCTGTTGGTCGGAGGTTCTGGGCGCAGGTTTCCACCGACGACGACTCCGATGACCCTGACTCCGAGGGATCTGCGTGTTCGTATAGATCGGAGCCTAGACCTCGACATTCTATGGGGTTTGTGTCGGGGACGTTGTCACCGGAGAGCAACATTTCGTTGATATCTCATTAATCAAGGGGAGAGAAGAGGATTCGGAAGCGGATCGACTAGAGGTATGCCGCTATAAACTTGTGTTCTTCATTTTTCGCGATCTTGTGTTCTTGGTTGTGCTCTGCGAACTCGAAAGTGAGTTCATCTCGTGTTAAAAAAATTCCAAAATCCTTTACAGCGACACCAGTATCCCGTTTGGAGGAAGGATAGGTCCAGTTGTGCTTGGTCAACTGATCCGAGAGAATACATTAAACTCAAATACAATTGTTTCTAGCCATTAGAAATATAACAACTTGTTTTACTTTCAACTAATTTTCAGAAAATATAGCCAGATGCAATATAACAACTTGCTTTACTTTCAACTAATA
>JAPCYS010003212.1:0-120000 GCA_028641055.1 Alopecurus myosuroides | reverse complement strand
ACACAGCCGGGAATCTCTTCGCGGAATACGCGAAAGAGTTTAAAGAAAACTTGGCAGGTTTGCAGCGCATGAGCCAGGTATATAACTCTAGCCCCCAAGCATTAAACAAAATGCGTGCTTTTTGCTTTGATGTTTTTTGTACTCATTCTTCTCCTTGCTATGTTTCAGCAAACCTCCGAAGCCATCAACATGGAAGTTTTCAAGAAACTCACCATCAAGAATAAGGAAGTTAGAAGTCTTCTTTCTATTCTTGAAGAAAGGGAGGCAGAGCTGGAATCATCTAAGCTCGCACTGTCGGAAACACAAGGTAAGAATTTTCCTTCTGAATTTTCCGATTCAATCATTTGCCTAAGTTTTTTCTTAGGAGCTGGCTAACCCGGATTTTTTTCTTGCTTTTCAGCTGCATTAGCTCAGGCTAAACAAGCAGCGGAAGATTCTGGCAATGCCGAAATTCTCCGCAAGGAGAATGTTGAGCTTCACAATAACCTTGTGAAAGCACAACAAGACCTGGAAGCCAGCAACATGGCCCTTGGAATTTCCAATTCCAAGGCTTCCGAACAGGCGGAGAAGGACAAATCCACCATTCAGGATTTGACTGACGCTCTGAACCTTCGCCTGGAGGAAGTTTCCGAGATCGACAAGCTCATAGGTAAATCTCTGACTCATTTATCATCTGTCCATGTTTTGCTTTCTCTGTTTTTCCGTCTAACCCTTTTAGGTGTTTTATTGGAAAAAACAGGAGATACCCCAGATGGCACTCGGGTTGCAGGAATCCGAGCTTTCGGGGAGACATGGACTTTGCTCAAGGCTGCTGCCACGCAGCTGGTAGACAAATTTCTTCCCGAAAAATCTGGGGAATGCTCGGAGGTTGAAAAACTTCCGGGTGCCATCATGGAGGTGGCGGAGTCCAAGGAGTCCCTTCTTCGCTCCGCTGCACGGGGTGGTGCGCGCATGGCTCTCGGCCTTATGCGCATGCACTACCCCTCTGCCAAATCCTGGCGCGTGGCGTCCGGTGTCCCTCAAGGATACACGGATATTCAGCGAAACACCATCTTTGGTGAAGTCAAAGGCCACGCCACCCAGATTGCATCCATGGTGAATATCTCCGTCAACTATCCAGAAGAGGAGATCCCTCCGATCCCCGAAGACGAAAGCAGCGAGGAGGAGTCAGATGCTTGAAGGGTTATCTTGAACCTGGATAGCAAAAGTAGACAATAGGAGCATTACCATTCTTTCAATGTAATCCAAAATGTAATGCTTCTTTTTGTATGAATGAAACTTCCGTCTTTTGCAGTTTAAATTATGAAATTCTTTGCAAGTTTTTTGGATTTTATCATTCCTTTATCTTCTAAGTTCTCTGGTGTATATGCTTTAACTGTCCTTAGTGTTTGAAATGGCTCAAATAGCAATATGGATCTTCATGCCGAGTAACTGGGGACGAACCAAGCAGTTTTGAAACTCGGAAACATGGACCATGCTAAAGGCATTTTTACTAACTAGTTCCAATAACCCAACACACACACAATCAGATAAGGCTTAGAGAAAACAAGGAAAGTTTTAAGTGAAACTTGGGCACGCAGGAAATTCAAGTTTCCCTTAGCCGTTATCAGGCTGAAAAATCATTCAGTTTTGTAACGCCGAGTACACAAGCACAATTCGGGTTAACGTTGAGAAATTTGTAAGATCATTGGGAAATAGATGAGGCGGAAACGCTTTGAACTTATAAAGAATATGGATGACCGCATTCCGACAACTTTATTTCATGATCTCAAAAGATGTTTACATAGAATTGAACTAAGTACGAAAAGGTACATAACTTGCTAGACGTTCCCAGGCTTCCGCAATCCTCTTGGCTTTGTCGAATTTTTTCAGCAGCTTGTAGAGTGGTAAGGTTTTAGCCCCATCCGACTAATAAATCTGCTAACGGCTGCAGCGGAATCCGTCAATCTTTGGACATCTTTTACACATGTAGGTTTTGAGATGTTCAAGATTGCCTTGATCTTTTCCGGGTTAACTTCTATTCCTCTGTGAGAAACGATAAAACCCAGAAGTTTTCCTGAGGGAACCCCGAATACGCACTTAGATGGATTCAACTTCATCTTGTAAGTGCGCAAGTTTTCGAAAGTTTCTCGCAAATCTTCAAGGAGTGTATCTTTTTCCTTGGTTACGACGGCGATATCGTCCACATAAACATGGACGTTTCTGCCAATCTGACTATGCAAACAACGTTGCATGCAACGCTGGTAGGTTGCACCTGCGTTCTTCAGGCCAAAAGGCATGGTTACGTAATAGTACGTCCCATACGGGGTTATAAAAGAAGTCTTGATTTGATCTTCCTTTTTCATGCGTATTTGGTGGTACCCGGAGTATGCATCCAAAAAGCATAAAAGCTCAGAGCCTGCAGTGGCATCTATTATTTGATCGATTCGCGGTAATGCGAACCTATCTTTCGGACACAACTTGTTCAATCCTGTGTAATCTATACACATTCTAAGAGCAGTGGTGTCTTTCTTCGGTACTAGGACCGGATTTGCGGACCAATCAGTATGGATTACTTCCTTGATGAAATCCGGTGCTAAAAGCCGGATAATTTCCTTGCCAATAGCCTTCCGTCTTCTTCCGTCAAATCGACGGAGACCTTGTTTGACGGGTTTTGATCTGGGAATAACCTTGAGTTGGTGCTCATCAAGTTCCCTGGGTACGCCTGGCATGTCAGCTGGACACCAGGCAAAAATATCCCAGTTCTCACGGAGGAACTTGATGAGCTCGCCTTCCTATTTGTCGGTCATCCCAGTCCCTACGATGACAAATTTTGTCGGATCTTTGGGATCTAGGATTACCTGTCTTGTATTCTCGGACGCCTTGAAGCTATCTGTTGGCTTCCGAGTTTCTTTTCCTGCCGGCATTTCTTTCGGCGATACCTCCTTGGCTAATTCCTTCAGTTCCTCCTTTGCTATAACTCTCTGAGCACAAAGGGCGTTTTCTTTCTCCAACTCGTTTGCCAGCTTGAAATCACCAGCTATAGTGATTACTCCTCCCTTGGGTCCTGGCATCTTCAGCTTGTTATAAATATAACAGGATCTTGCCATGAATTTGGCGAAAGCTGGACGTCCGAGTATTGCGTGATACACGCTTTCGAACGGCACTACTTCAAAGGATACTTTTTCCTGCCGGAAGTGATCTTTATCTCCGAAGGTGACATCTAGGGAAATTTCTCCTAGGGATCGTGCTTGCCTGCCAGGGACGATACCATGGAAGCGTATGTTGCTGTAGTTGAGCTGAGACTCGGAAATCTTCAGATGCTTCAGTGTATCCAGGTACATTATATTAATGCTGGATCCTCCATCCATCAGCACTCTTCTTAGCCTAGTATTTTGAACAATAGGGCTTACAACAAGAGATTGTGTGCCGGGTTCGGGGATATTTCCGGGATGATCAGACTGATCCCAGATTATCAGTGTATTGGAGTACTTCAAGAATTTCGGGGTTGCCGGAACAACCGCGTTTATTTCTCGAAGTGTTCTTTTTGCCACCTTTGCTGACGGGGTTGCTAAGAAAGTTAGCATTGCTTCTCCGTCAACTCTCGGAAATTTAGGTTCACCCTTTCGCTGTTGTTCCTGGATTTTGTCATCAGTGTCCGATTCACTGTCTTCTTTGTCAGCTTCTGGCTTTTGTTTGGCAGGTTTCCTTTTGGAACCCTTCCCTTTATTTCCGTATCCTGCATTGCCTTTCATATGCTTGTTTAGCCGGCATTGCGCGTTTGTGTGGGTTGGTTTCCCAAATTGCGAGTGGTGGACGCAGGGTTCCGACTTAATTCTCTCCCATTCTTCGGGAGTGTAATTGATTGGATCTGGGCTGCGACCTTTCCACTTATTCCCCTTATCTCCTCCAAAGGCTATGTTGACCTCCTTGGGCTTTGTCGTTGACTCCGGAGTTCCTTTTTTGTCAGAACGAGGGGTTTTCTTGGCGAGTATTAGTGACTCAATATTGCCTCCTCTTGCTCTGATATCATCTTCGGCTGCAGCGTGCTTATTAGCGGTTGTAAGCATAGATCCGAGATCTTTGTGCTGTTTAGAACCAACCATGAACGGTACGAGTCCGGGTTTTAGGCCATTGACGAAAGCATGCATTGCTTGTACGTCAGTTACTCCAGAACAACTATTCTTCATTGCAGTCCATCTGGAGATGAAATTCACGTATGGTTCATCCTCAAATTGGGTGCAACGGTTCAGCTGGTTGATGCTATTTGGGCGTTTGTATGTTCCCCGAAAATGCTGAGTGAATACTCTAGCCATATCATCCCAGCTGTCGACAGTTCTTGATGGTAAACCATTGATCCAATCTCTGGCTCCGTCTAGCAACATTAGGGGAAGGAACTTGACAGCTTCCAGGTCTGTCCCATTGTTGATTTGGACGGCTGTATAATAATCTGAGAGCCAGGTATCCGGGTTTGTACTGCCGGTATATTTTTGGTAGGTTGGACCAACTTTGGCGAAGCCAGAATGCAGGGTTATCCTTCGGATCCTGTCAGTAAAACACTTAGGACCAAAGTATAGATCATCCTTTTCTGCTCTATCAATGTGTGCAGAATATCTTTCGGCTGAATAGACAGAAGGGGATATGCTCCTTTCTTTTCCATTGTTACGCGGACGCGCTTTTCCTAGGTTATCTCTATCTCTTCCGTGTTCATGTCCTTTTGGGTTAGGCGGAGTTCTGCTTCTGTGCCTTTCCTTATCCTTAGGAGGTGTCCGGGATCTTTCACGTCTGTGAGGTATATCATATCTTCCAGCTTTTCAGCTGGGTTTTCGAGGTGGCATTATTTTGCCGTCATTCCGGTGTTTGTCTTCCGATCATGTGGTTATATCCATCTTTCGGGAGATGAGGTCCGGTTCTAGACGCTGCGTCCCGGTTATCTGGGTTTTTCCTGTCTTTTCTCGGATCCTCTTTTTTATCCGAATCTCCGGGTTCTTCCGGTCCAGGTGCTCCAGCAGCGCAAGTAGCTGTTTTGCAGAGGGCGGAATTATCATGCAGCCTCCTTGATCGTTCTTGGCCTCGCTGTTGCTGCTGTAATGCTTTTCCTAGGAAAGCATACACCCCTTGGAGTTTTTCCCCGTTGGAGTACAGATCGTTGTTTAGGATGGCGAATGCTGCTTCCGCGTTTTCCGCTGCGGTTTTGTATATTGGTTCGCCCTTGGCATCTTTGCCGTTTAACTGCTTTTGCCAAGACGGGTTATAGAACCTTTCTTTTGGCGGCAGTACTTCCGGTCTTGCGATTCCGGGTAACCTAGTAGGTTTTAATGCAGATCTATTCTTTCTCTCGTACTCCTCTATTTCCTCCTTCATGATTTTGATATCATGCTGGGTTTGTTGGAGATGTTGCCGAGATCGGATCGGAGTAAATGTTGCTGTTGCCGTTGGAAAGCTTGTCTCCTGGCTTCCAGCATCTCAGGGGGTTCATCTGGTCCCACTAGTGTTTGCAATAGCTCTTGCTCTTCCTGTTCCGTCATTGGCGGAGCAGTGATTTCCTTAGATTTCTTCTCCGCAGGCTTTGTGCCGCTAATATCTCCAACTTCCAGGTTTTCATCAGCGAGATCGGCTGATTTTTTCTTTCGGATTTTGTATTGGAGTTTTTTAGAAGCACGGTGCTTTTTCTTGGAAGAGGGAGGTTTTTTGGCAGGCTCATCTTCTGTCATCTCCTTGACATTAGGGAATATCGGAGAAGTTTCTCCGTCTTCTCTCTCTTCCTCTGGCGGAGGGGTTTTAGGGCTTTCCTGGCTGCCGGCGCCCGTTGTATCAGCTGGTTTTGCCATTAGCACTTCATGGAATCCCTCTTGAAAGGACTTAACCTTTCTTACGAAGGCATCCTCGTCTTCGTCTTCGGAGTCGAAGTTATCCGATCCGGTTTCCGACTCCAACCTCGCCTCAATGGCGGCAAGCACGGACTCTGCTTCCGAGTTCATCGTCTGGTTGACGGATGTCGGATCTTCCGCCTCTGTGACGGGTATTTGTTCTTCCGTCTCTATGACGGGTAGGTTGTTATCTGCCTCTTGCACGGGATTTCCGTCATCCGTGTTTTCAGCGATTTCGGATTGCACCATGCCGATAAAGTGTGTATCACTTTTTTGTCGGCCATCTGAGCAGAATCCGCATCATAGTCGTTTTCGACTGGGTATAGGGCGGGTGGGATAAATTTGCTTCCACCGCAAAACACCATTGCCTCTGCAGTTAGTCCGATAAAGATGTTAGCAGATCCGATCGGTAACACGCAGGCACTTACCAGGTGGTTTTGCGCCGGTATGTAGGATCCGTTGTCGAGGAAGCGCCCGACGTCGTCGTCGAACTCCAGGCTTCCGACAGTGATCGATCTTCCAATTCCGCCGAGTATCCCAGATCGGAATTTCACGCCTGACGTCGTTTGCCCCACGGTGGGCGCCAACTGTCGAGACATCGTAGTAGTTTTCATAGACGGGGTGCCATGAGACTACGGTAGAGACGTGGGGTAACGGGATAGCGTAGTAACACAGAACACGGGATTTTACCTAGGTTCGGTACGTCGCGACAGTACGGCGTACCTACTCCTGCACTTCTCACTAATTGGGACTAAAGCCCGTTTAACAGGGTTACAATGTGAGGGTGTAGATCTAGCTACTCGGCGAGGATGAGCTTCTCGGCGAGTTGCGTAGAGCTTCTCTGTTGTGCCTAACTTGTTCTAATCTATCTCCCGTCCGGCTTTATATAATAGCCGGGTTAGGGCTTACAGAATCAGAAACCTAGAAGACTACGTTTAACTCGTAACTTGGAAAGCAAGGAATCCGTCTTCTCCTCCAAGCCAGATCACGCGGGCCGTGATCCGGGTTCTTCTAGAATCCGGCTTCTGCGCGTCGGACTACTGGGCCGCCCAATGGACCTAAGCCCATTACCATGTAGGCCACCCTGGCAGTCCGGCTCTTTGTCTACCATCTTCTATACCCCTATTCAGTATATATCCGACATTTTGTTCCTTTTGGAATTTGGCGATTCCAAAAAAAAGCTCACAGGCCGAAGGCGAGTGAGGTTGGGTTCCTTTTTCTCTCTAGTTTTTTTTTGATATCTTGATCATTTTTTTTCGACATCGTATGCAAAAGTTATGCCCATTTTACTTTTTTAACGAACTTTTGCTAGGAAAGTCGAAATTCATATTTCAAAATTTGATAAAAAAGTAGACCTTAAACTCTCCGTGCATCTATAAGGGATTTATTTTTTGATGCTTTTTAGACCGCCAACTCTTCCGTCAAAAACTAGAAAAGGCGTTCCGGGGGGGGGGGGGGTGTGGAGGGAAGAAAAAAATTCTGTGGCTCCATGTGTGCCAGAAATGTTGGATTCTGTGGCGCACCAATCCCCATGCGCCATAGAATTGCCTATTTCTGTGGCGCACCAATCCCCGTGCGCCATAGAATTGCCTATTTCTGTGGCGCACCAATCCCCGTGTGCCATAGAATTGCCTATTTCTGTGGCGCACCAGATTACGTGCGCCACAGAAATTGAGTTTCTGTGGCGCACCCTTCCTCCGTGCGCCATAGAATACAACATTTCTGTGGCGCATATTTTGACGTGCGCCACAAAACTAAATTTCTATGGCGCACCACACACTGGTGCGCCACAGAAAGCCTTCCATAGAAAGGCAGTTTCCTACTAGTGGATGATATGAAGGATATCACTGTTGCACTTGTTTCTAGCCTGTACCTTCACATACCTTCACAGTAAAGGCCACCTTGGACCCTTTGGGCTTCAGATTCTTTTTGCGTTACTGTATGAAGCAGAATTGATGTACTGTGGTCATCAATGGCATACGGCAAGGGACTGTACCAATTAGTGAACAAATCAAAGCTCATCTCATGACCTGAGTGTGTAAAGAGCTAGAATATTCAGCAATGCATTTCAATCCTCAGTGCTGGAACAACAGAAGGAAGATATTATTAATGTGTAAAGCATCAAGTTGAATTAAAAATCATTACAAAGTACATGGACATCGGTGGTGACCTCCTAGAATGAACGACATCTAGATTGTTTTCCATTTGAGGATTCTGCTCCAGTTGTAAACTCCTCTATGTTCCGTGATCGGTGTTGCCGCCTCTAGCACACAACAAATTGGGTGGTCACTCGAGCCCTCCTCACTTGCCCATCTAGTCTCGCTCCTTACTAGTTCCCAACAACTCCCTATGCTAGTTCTTGTGAACTCAATATATCTTTTTAACCCATTTCTCTTAAATTGTGCCCATGTGCTTGATTGTTTGGCATGTTTCCTCCCTGTGATACCTCTATTGGGATTACAAATTACAAATTGTGTTGCAAATTAAAAATTATGTTACAAATTTCAAACTATGCTGCAAATTACAAATTATGAGTACTTGCTACTTAGTTAGGAACACATCTCATAACTTGTTTGTAATGCCTAGGAAATTTAGTTACTATGATACAAAGTCACTTGAAACATTTCTCAAGTGCAGCCAATCAAAGCCGAAAAACACAAATACAAGTCTACTCCCTGCCTAACCACACAACTAAAAGCCAAAAAAATATCTTATATAGTAGATAACGACTCTTTGCTACCTCTAAACATTTGAATGTTATTACAGAAACATATCGAGCACTTGTAAGCACGGATTTATGCCCGAAGCCAGTGCCAAGGAAGAGGGCTGGGATGCCCACGCTGCAACCGGCATTGAAGAAGAGGGCCGGGAGGCCGACTCCGCCACAACCGGCAATGATGAGTCGGAGTACTTGGAGGAATAGGGTGATGACACCACCGATGGTGGCCGCACTGACCGCACGACTGGTGGTAGTGGCGACGCCGCCCCGAACACCGTTGAGAAGAAGAAGGCTCAGGCGCCAAGGAAGGATCGTACGCCGCAAGTGCTCGCCAACTTCACTGATACAATCACCGAGGTCTCGCCAAGTGGCCTACCATTGGCGCCTCGAACGGTTGCCTCAGGGTACAACATGCAACTAGGGTGCATCGTGCGGGAAAGCATGTCGACCAACACGACGGACCCTAGAAGCAGCGACAACATGACTTTGGTAGAAATCCTCCTGAAGAAGCTTCACCATCGATACACGTTCCTGGATCCATTCAACCAAAAGGTGGACTCTTTAGCCATCACGAAGATGAGCACCACCTTGAGCAGCTAGAAATCCCGGGTGAAGAAGAAGATTATGCAAGGTAAAAGCTGGGAGGAGATAAGTCCCAAAGAGCCGACGCTCGTGAAAAAAAGACTTCGACATACTGAAGTCGTACGTAAACACCGAGGGGTGTAAAAAAATGGAAAAAAATGGGGGCGGGATATGCGGGACCAAAACATAGGGGTCCAACATTGCGGAAGCAGTGATTACCGAGGAAAACAGCCCGTTTGGGAGAAGGAGGACAGTGAGATGGAACGTCTCGGAAAAGATAACCCCTGGCACAAAATCACGGATTTACAGGTTAGAAACTTTGTCCGGTCCCGGTACTTCTTGGACTGGAAGACATGAGAATTCGTGACGACAGACAAGGCCGTGAAGGATTTCAAGAAATTATTGGCAAGGACAGATATATCTCAAGTACATCTATATTGCATTGATCTAATTAGATAAATAAGCCAAATGGGCTCACCTTAATTTCCTTTTGTATGAAGGAAGATGAGTTGCGGAAGGCTAGTACGGCTGGCCCGTCGTCCGAAGGGTCGACGGAACGGTGGGACACTCCTTTCAACATGTCGACAGACGCATACAAGAAAAGGCCATTGGAGGAGCCGCTGACGTCAGCTGGCCGTATGTCCGGTTTTGGGTTAAAGATGAAGGTAGCCGAGTACTACGCATCGGACGCAAAGTCGTCGAGAAAGGAGAGGAAGACGACGACGACTAAGGATAAAGCCGAGGTCGGGGAGCTGAAGAAGAAGGTGGCGTTTCTAGAGAAGAAACTTGAGACCGGGAATGCGACAGTGGACCCCGACAAGCCGAGCTTCGTCCAATTAGTGGATGAGAGGAGAGGAAGAGAGGCACAACTTCCTTTGATGATCTTTTGGCCGGTCGTTGCGGTGGTATCTTTCCCAACAACTCTTGGTGCCGTGTGGTGGTGGCAACGACCGCCGGTTCCTTCTGGGTGGTGGTGGCGACGGCTGCCGTTTCCTTCTGAGGGGCGACGACTTTGGTTACCGTTTGGAGGGCTCTTGGCTTCGAGGGCCGGATGATCTTATTGGGCGGGGCCATAGGGGAGGTGGCGCCGTTGTTGCGCTCGATCACAAGACCCCCCCCCCTCCCAAGAAGAATCTGGCTCTTCGGCCATTTTAGCACCCATGTGGTGCAGTCTTCAATGACCAAGTTGTCCTCCTCGTCACAGCCTGGAGGTTGAAGGGGGAGGACGTCGCTAAACTCCGGCACTACATTGGCCAACTTCACCTTCATCACGTTCTCGTCCATTCGAGAGTGGTGCATAGTGCGTTCCTTGGGTTGTATTATAGTGCCGGTAGCAACATCCACCAACTCTCCGTCAGGCACAACACGATGCAACAGTACCCAAGGTTCGTCCTGTTGGGCAACATATCGGGCATCATGAGATGGCAGTTATCATGAAGGGCATAGTTAAGGAACATGGCGCAGATCACGACTAACTAATTAGTTACCTTGGTGATGGTGTCGAGCTCGGCGGGTGTTGAGACAAGGGCGACGGTGCCGGCGGCCGGCCCATAATTCTTCGGCACTGCTACGGAAGTGGGCGTCGATGCGACAAGAAGAAGCGGCATCTCTGGGGTCACCTCTTCCGGCGGCACTAGATGGTTCATGCTTGAGTTGCTGCCGACGAAGCTGGGCAGTTGGATCGGCCCCCTTTGACCCCCCGCATTCCAAGAAGCTAACCCCTCCATCAACCCAGGGGCGATGACTTACCGGAGCCTCTCATCCACTAATTGGTCGTCATCGTCTTCCTCTCCTTTCTCGAGTACCCCTAGCTCCCACAGCAGATCTGGCCACCGCCAGCAAGAACAATGCTAGGAAGAGAGGTGGTAAAAAGGGCTAGCCTAATAAGATCTTGTCCGACGCCGTGGTACGACCCCGTAAGGATGGCTCGACTCGCTTGCATGAATCTGGCCAACCGATACTGTATCCGGACGAGACACACGGGGCAACTGGACCAATGCTCACTTTGCAGAATATTATCGTGATGCTAGAGGGCCTCCTTCCTAAAGAAGAGTGTCCACATTACCTGGTGTTTATGGTCAAGGTGCTAGAGGGCTCGGACTTCGTCCATGAATCTATAATTTCTGTGGCACATGGCAAGGGTGCGCCATAGAATATACTAATTCTGTGGCGCAAGTGAGGGATCCGCCATAGAATCTACTATTTCTATGGCGCAGGGAAGGGGTGCGCCATAGAAAATAATTTAGTGGCGTGGATTCTGTGGCGCACCCCTGTGGCCACAGGGTGCGCCACAGAATCAATATTTGGTACGCCAAAGATGGCCCTTTCTGTACTAGTGTAGGACGGGAGGTGGGAGAATGCTCGACAAGGGGGTTCGCTTTCGAGACGGCAGACTTCGATTCCTCTTCTTCTTCCGTCACCCATACATCAGAGGAGGCGGCTTTCGCAGATGGAAGGAAGACCGTGGCCACGTCCAAACCTGGCCACCTGGGCCCGTGCCAGCGTGCCGGCCCGCGAGCATGGAGGCACGGCCCGCCGTGGGCCTGGCACGACACGTGCCTTGGCTGGCCGTGCTCGGCCCGTGGCCCGCCTGGAGCCGTGCTGGGGCCTGCAGGCTAAGCCCGCGTGCCGGCACGGGCACGGCCCGTTTAGCGGCCAGGCACGCTAAGACCCACGACGGCACGCTAGGCCCACTGCACGGTGCGGCTGATAGCAGCCCAACAAGCAGAAAAAACATATTTTCGGCAGTTAGGGGCCTTTTTAAGCGAGTTTAGGGCATTTTAAGCGAGATTTGTCTAAATTAGCCAATTTTAAGTAGGATTTCGATTTTTTTTGCAAAAACAGTAAAAAAAAAGCACGTGGGCCTAATCGTGCCGCGGGCCGGCACGTTTAACTCAGGGACCGTGCCTGGGCCTTTAGGCCAGGCCCGTCTGCCGGCACGGCACGGCACGTTTACTAAACGTGCCCTGGTGGGCCGTGCCGTGCCAGGCACAATTACGCCTTGGCGGGACTGGCCGTGCCGTGCCGGCCCGCTGGCCAGGTTTGACCGCGTCGTCGTCCGAAAGCGTCATGTCGTTGGAGGAGGCAGAAACAGCGGAGGAAAGCTGAGCGACATGGTCCAAGTCGAGAGATATTATCCCTTGATAACTTATTTTGATCGCATGCCTTTTTTCTTTTTGTGCTTGGCCTAGTCCTTTGTTATTTGCTTGTTCTATATAATAAAAAGGTAAATCTTTTGTTGAAAAATAAATATAATTACGGAGCACATCCAAGAGACGGCAATGTGGTGGATAGCAAGATTTTGTTTTTTACCCCATACGTAATTTTTGAAATTTCGGAGCTTTTGTTAGTTCCAAAAATCATGTAGTTTTCCGGTATGTTTGTCTCTAGTACGAGTCTCCACTGGCCCAAAGATCTTTTTTTCTTTTGTAAATACCTTACATTCATTTGGCGGTGTAGCAGTTATCCATCTCCTTCGGTGCCCGTACGTCACACGAAAATGTCACGTCGGCGGCAATTCCCCAGATTGAAGATAAACTTCGATATGACTGAATTAATGATAAGGGTTCAGCGAAACTTGAAACTAATTCAGATGATATGTAAAGTCAATTGGCCCAAAAATATATTCGTGTGCGTGTTTGGACTTTGGACAACATGTCTATGACAGATGGGTCCCCACGGTTCTGCATTTTAATTCTTTCTTTTCTACTAACAGATGGCGGGTCCCATACTTCGGTGCCGTCAGCTTTGCTAAAAAAATGTACAGGCCGGGTGTTTCCGCTAAAAAATGGCTCCACGTGACATCAACCGTCCACTGTACAAATGGGATAAAAATATCGGCGATTGAAGAAACTTTTTCCGACCGACTCGTAAGCATCTTTTTTACTTGAAAGAAAGCGGAGGGGGAGATCGATCACGCGCTGATATGAAAATAAAGACAAAGACAACCATGCAAAGGTAATTCTTTAGGAACGGCTGCAGAGATCTGCGAGGAGGCTGCCTTCCTGTGTTGAGGTTTTGCACGAGTTATTTTCTCTCGCTGTCCTCGTGAGGCTAACGAGACAGCTCATACCCTAGCTAAGCTTAGTGAAGTGTCCCATGCAGTTTGGCATAGAGATCCCCCTGATTCTCTATTAGATCGACTATTTCCAGTGATGTAACTATTCTGTAATGAACCGGCAACAAGTTTTTACGCACTATTTTTCTTATTAGGTTACCTAAGGGGACCGGAAGGTTTTAATGAGGCGGCTTGTTTCCTTAGTTAGTGAAAGTTTTAAATTAGAAAAAAGAGATAAGCATAGAAGTTTTTATGGTAAGCATCTTTGTTACTCTCCAGGAGTACATAAGTTTCCATGTCGGTCTCGGATTGAGATTAAAGCCACGCCCTCTTGGAGCACGGAGGCTGGCTGGCCATGTCTTATATATATGTTCCGGTCGAGCAACTTTCTACGTTAATCGTCGGGTTAAAGCTGCCTACGCAAATAGTCGGAAGGTGCACGTACATCATGGCTGCGAAGGCACGAAGAATATGCATGGACGATGCTTTGCCGGAGGAGGTCCTCCACGAGGTCTTGTCCCGCGTGGGCAACGTCAAAGCTCTGTTTATGCTGGCCGTGACATGCCGACGGTGGCTGCGCCGCTTCACCGACCGGGCCTTCCTCCGCGGAGTACTGTGTCGGAACCTGCAGGGTGTGGGGCACGGCGCGCGCCTCCACGGCTTCTTCTTCCGGCACAAACAGAAGCACCTCCTCTCCTTCGTGCCGGTGCCGGGGTCACCGCTCGGGCACACCCTCACTTCCTTCAACTTTGATGGGACCTTCAACTACGCCGCTCCCGTGGCAGCGCGCCGCGGCATCGTCCTCATGCAGCTCCCCCACGGCGCCTTGGGCCTCTGCAACCCTATCACCGGGGAACGCCACCTTCTCCCGCCTCTCGACTGCTGCGGCGAGGTGGACGGCTACGCCATCATCACAGCCGCCGATGGCGACCTCCACGCGTCAGGGAGGTTCGCCTGCTCGCAGCTCCTCGTCCTCAGCAGCGTGTACATCCGTTCCTACTCCGCCGCCACGCTCAGCTGGAGCGCTCGCACCGTCTGCATGAGTGAATCGGGTTTATACATGGCGGGTGACAAGTCCGCCCTGGTTCACGACGGCGCCGCCCACTGGCTGCGGGTTAACACAGTTCACAACCGAGTTGACGAGGTGCTGTACAAGCACAGCGTGGAGGTGGGCACACTGCGCGGCTCCATGACCGAGCTCCCGGTCCGTGCCGGAGGCTCGCCGCTCCTCTGCGTCGGCCCAGACGGCAGACTCTCGGTCGCCTGCGTGTACCTCGAGCACGTGACGCTTTGGACGCAGCAACAAGGCGCGGCGTGGCTGCGCTCAGCTGTGATCAGGATCCCGACGGCGGCGCCGGATCCAACGTATTGCCGGGAGAAGTGGTTTGACTTCGACAGGGGATCAATGCTGGTGATGTACAGGAGCAGCGGCGTCTTCGTCCTCGATCTCCGGAAGAAGGCAATGGAGAAGATCATGGATGATTGCTTGCTGGTCATTTCCTCAAGCGGACAACCTCAACTTCTGTGCCCTACGAGATGGACCTGGTTGACTTCTTTCTTCTGCAGCTGGGTTCTCTATGTAGAGAAGAGAACCACGACTAACACATGCATCATGAGGTGCATCTCCGGTCCACTTTGGACCTAAAATTAAGAAAAAATTAGTGTTAGGTGCAGCAGAAGAATACTAAGCATGTCCTCTGGCAGGAAATATATGGCCCGTTTCCAGCGATGAATGTGAATCGTTGACGCAGCATGCAACGAAGATGAATCTTTGAGCTGCTGCATGCTGTCACACCTCCCTGTAACCGTAGTCATCCTGATCGATCGTGCATTCTGTTAGGAATAGTTAGCGTCATTGTTTGGCTAAATAGGCAGTTAATATTGTCTTGTCATAACTGCCATCAGTTTCTTTGTGAAGCGTTGTCCAAACGCTATATACGCCTATTAGAAGAGGCGCCTCCTTGTCCTTGTAAACCGACCTTGTATGACTGTTCGGCAATACAAAAGCCCGAACGAATCCATCAATACGATCAATCGGTTCTCTCATTTCTCAGTTCTCAAACACGTTATCACGCACTCTGCTCTCCGAACGAGCGAAAGGGCCACCCGAAAAGTAGCACCGGTCGTCGGGGAAACGGCGGAAGGCAACGCCATCGCTCACTACTGGAAAATCGATTATCGCCGAGTCACATAGGTTTGCCGAGTGCCAAATCACGGGGCACTCGGCACACAACTCTGTACGCCGACACCTGCCCAACAAAAACTCGGCAACAAGGGACACTCGGCGAAAAGAGACTATGCCGAGTATGCCCTGCCAACCACACTCGGCGTAGAGGAAACACTCGGCGTAGCACGTTTGTGCCGAGTGTCCCATGCAGGGCATACTCGGCGTATAAATATACGACGGCGAATCAGAAGAAAACACTCGGCAAAAAAACCCCACTCGGCACAAACCCTTGACACGTGGCGAACCGTGCGTTTCGACCGTGATGGAACGGTGGCGCGGGTTCGCCGAGTGTTTTCGTAACGGGGACTCGGCATACTATGAATCTTTGCCGAGTGCCGTGGTGCACCACTCGGCAAACTAGGCTCTGAAAATTTCGTGGCTTCGCGCCAACTCTTCCCGCGTGGTTTTTCGAATCTTTGCCGAGTGTCTTGGGGGGTACTCGGCAAAAAATGTTCCCTCGAAAGATTTTCCCTTCGCGCCAACTCCTCCCGCGCAGTTTATAGCTTTGCCGAGTGTCCCGTGATATGACACTCGGCAAAGAAGTGAAACAAGCACACAATCCGTGTGCCTATCTTTGATCCACCGGCTCACAATCACTTGAAAGATCCAACGGCTCCGAAGACCTCGAAGAAAACACACGATCCGTGTGCTTCTTCTCACTATATAAACACACATGCATCTAGCTCGTTAGCACATATCTACAACCCAGCACACTCTTCCATTTCTTCGCGACAACTCCTCCATGTCTTCCACCGTACCCACTTTAACCTACTCGGAGGCGGAGGAGCTCTGCGCCTCAAACTACCCCTGCCCTCCCGGTACGGCGTCCCGCCGGGTGGATGCTGAGCGTCGGAGGCGTGCCGGTCCTCCTGTCCCTCGAGGGTCTGGCGCGCCGGGCGGCCATCACGAACCACTACTACTTCGAGCTGACACCGGAGCTGCGGACGTATCCCCAATGGAATCCCAACTACCGCGCAGGTTGGGACGTCTTCTTCTTCAATCGGCGTGAGAGGGCGCTCGCCAGGTACGAGGAAGACGGCCCGCCTCCTTCGAACTTCAACGAGGCTGGTCGTCGGCTGTGGTGGCGCGGCCGGACTCTCCAGGGCGTCATGAACTACATAAGGAACGGCGATAACCCCCGCCTGCGCTACCGCAGTCCAGGCTTGCTGCCCCATCGACATTTCAGCCCCATCTGACGACAGCGACGACGGCGGCGGCGACTTCGACGACTACGAGTACATGTATTATACGCCTAGGCAGGAGTATGACTAGACCTGAGCCACAAGATGGCTGGGACAAATGGTTTGTCCATGTATCCTAGAATGTTTAGATCCACGTACTGTCGTGTATCCCGCTTCCTTCGAATTTCAATCTAGTCGTAAAATTCAAAAATAATCGTAGTGGTGTGTGTTCAAGTGTCATGTTAGGCCCAAGGAACACCCTTGACAATGGTAGGGCCCACCTACTTGCAAGATTCCCCCCGTTACGTCAGATCCGGGAGTTTCGGGGTGTGAGCAGTCCTGGAACCCGCGAGAGAGAATCCGACGTCGGTGAGGCCCCGGCACAGAGAGTGATGGTATCTTTGACACACAACACCCATGATACAATCTAACACACATGGCATGGCAAAAAATTGGTTTAGGTGGGATCCCGACGCTCCGGGTCCCCTCTCCGGAGATACACTAGCCCCGGTGTAGAAAAAGACGGAACCTGCGTCCAGCCCCCTCTGCGTGAGCCGGAAGTGGGTAGCAAAGTGGAACTAGTTGCTTGGTTGTGTCATGTTAGTCCCAAGGAACACCCTTTACAATGGTAGGTCCCACTACTTGCAAGATTCCCCCATTGTAGTTAGACACTAAGCAAATAATACAAATTCTGAAAAAAAAGGAGTGAAAAAAAAAAGAGTGAAAAAAATGTGTGAAAAATAATTAGAAACCAAATGAATTAAAAAAATTACGAAATAAATCTAGTCCCGGTTCATGTGGCCAACCGGGACTAAATGTCCTCCGCCTCCCGGCTCCGCCACCCACCCACGTGGACGGGCCTTTAGTCCCGGTTCGCAGTTGGCGCGACTATAGAGTGGGGTCTTTAGTCCCGCATTGCTAGTCCCGGTTGCGCGGCCGGGACTACTGGCCCTGGCGAACCGGGACTAGAGGCCTATTTTCTACCGGTGGAACGAGCGAAAGGGCCACCCGAAAAGTAGCACCGGTCGTCAGGGAAACGGCGGAAGGCAACGCCATCGCTCCTCGACAAAGACTACGGCAAAGTGAGCCAAACCCAGCGTCGCTGCGGCGAACTCCGGCGCACTGCGGCCAATAACTTCGGTGCGGTTGCTCCCGGCAGTGAAGCCCGAGGCGGGGGAGGCCCTGGCCCCAACACATCCATGGACCACGATGCGCCCGAGCTTGACGCATGCTCCTCTTCGAGCGGCCATACTGGCGTCGCCCCTTCGACGCCGATGTTCAAGCAAACTCACATACGGCTGCGGCTTCGGCCGTGATGTCGCTCCCCGGCGACGTCCCTCATGGGGCGGCTCATCCAACAAAAGGACAGACGGCGGCCATCTTGCGCGGTTCACCGCGACATGGCTCTCTGCGGCTCGTCGAAGACGGCGTCCTCGCGCAGCCATCGGTTTCGGCCTCGTCACGAAGCACAGCGGTAGTCGAGCCCGCGGCTCTCCCATCCGCGAGACGCCTCATCGGCATCCGATGGCCAGAGCATCGCTCGCGACTGCGCCCTTCGGCGCACGCGCGGCAAGCACCAGGCGCGGCCATTCCACGCACGGTGGTGCCGTGAACGCGCAGTAGCGTCCTCCGACGCGCGGTGCAGCCGACGATGCAGCCGCATGGGCACGGACGGCCGCTGTGACCGACAGCCAGCAAGGCCAGCAACCCTATGCGGCGCAACCACGCTCCTCCCGATTGAGAAGTCAGACAGCACGGCGGCTGCCGTCCAGTGCGCAACACTGCCACGGCCCTCGGCCTGGATTCCTTCGACGCATCGCGACGCTCCCGATGCCTCTACTACTCTTTGCGCGACTAAAATCCTTCAACGGAGGCGGCGCGCTATCGAATCGATTGAAGGAGAAAGCTGACCCAGGCTCGCGCGGTGGCCCTCGGCCCCGACGGGAGACGCATGCGCAACCTCGATCCTCTAGCAGTAGCGATGGTCACTGTGTGTAAAGCAAGCTGAAACGCAGCCTGGCGCTATCCCCGGTCGCGGGCGGGCGCAGGGTGGTGCCACTCATGAAGCTGGGCGCGGGGCAGGTCATGCTGTCGGTCAGGGTCCTGTAGCGGGGCGGATGCCGGCTAACCAGCACGAGTCCGGGCCAAGTGGTACTGCCAGTGTTGCCGCATACACTGGTGGAGGAGCACACTTCAACTTCAACGCGGCTGCAGGTGGCGCTGGGGTTAATGGACAAGGAGGAGGGTACAGAGGTGGTCGTGTTGGGTTCAGGGGACGCCAGCGATACGACAACTTTGGTCGTGGCGTTGGCGGTCGAAGGGGAGGTCAAGGAAACGGTGGTTACAGGAACAACTTCCGGTATAGCAATGGGCAAGTGAGATATCAACAGGTCACGGCTACCAATGTTGGTGTTTCAGGTGGTGCAGAGGGATCTGGGTTGATGCAGCAGCAGGTGATTGTGCCGTCTCAGCAAACAGTGGTGGTTGCACCAGTGGAGCAGAGGCAGAACACGAACAACGTTCAGGTGACAACTGTTGGCCGGGGTCATGGGGAGAAGCGGGTTTCCGCCAATCAGCTTGCGGCTGCAGTTGCAGGGGCTGTGCAGAAGAAAGCAAAAAAAATTGACAAACTGAAATGTTTCCGTTGTGGTGTTGCTGGACATTTTTTGGCGGACTGTCCGCAGCCTTTCTGTGTGTTTTGTGGTGGTACAGTCCACGTGAACGCTCCGTGTCCACTTATTGCAGCACCTAAGCCTCACCCGATCATGTACGTGTATATTCACGAGGAGCTTATGATTTTTGGCCTCCCATTGTCGCAGAACTATCGCCCTAAGGTGGAAAATCAGAGGTTGGCCTCGATCACCGTGACGAGAGGTGAGCTCTCGATTCCGCAGTTGATAACTCAGTTACAAAGGTTGGTGCCTACCAAGAGCTTTATGTGGGATGTGAGCCAAGTTGGACAAAATGTGTTCAAAGCTACATTTCCATCAAAAATTGAGTTAGACAGGTTGAAGGTGTTTGGAGTGTGCCAGATTCCTAACAGAGACTGTGAGATAGTGGTTGACAGCTGGGGGCAGAGGATTGAGCCTCTTGATACTCTCCCGGACTTCTGGATTAGAGTGTCTGGAATACCTGAGGAATATAAGGGCGATTTCTTGGCTCTTTGGTCTGTGGGCTATTTGCTGGGAGTTACTAGGAAGGTGGATATGGAATATACTCGTTAACACGGTGTTTTGCGTATCCTGGTGGGGTGCCTGAATTACACTAAAATTCCACCCACCTTTCCGATGTTGATCAAGGATGAATTTTATGAACTTTCTTTTCATGTGGAGGGTGAAGAGAAGGGGAAGTCGTATGATGATATGGCGGTGGATAATGTGCCGCGTGATGATTTTGAAGACGACGATGACTTGGGGGAGGAATTTCGTGAGGCTTTAGCAAAAACATCGTTGCAGGATAATGGCTCGGCATCGGGAGGCGTTGTTGCTAATGAGGACACTCCGATGGCTGATGTCGGAGGGGGTTCTTCTAATGGACCTGTGGAGTCTGTTATGCCAATTAAAGGGGTGGTGTTTTGGCCTCTGTTACGCCGTCAGTTTGGGTGGGATGCTCCGCCATCTTCAGCCTCGGGTGGGACACTCTGTTGCGCCTCGGTCTTCTGATGCAGCTCCCGTTTGTGTGGGTCAAGCCAGGGCATGTGTGCCCAAGGCGGGTGCTGTTTTGCCTAAGCACATGCATAAAGTGACGCATGCTTCAGGTCAGGTGCTGTATCCGTCTGTGGCTGTTGAGCTGCCGGTGCATGGGACGGACATGCATGGTTCTGCAGCGATTGATCAGTGCCGTACAGAGCTGGACGCAGAGTGTACGCGTGCTGCTGCTCCTGTTCGCGTCACTCGCCGAGATGTGCTGGAGGCAGGGGGCGCGCCTGCTGCTGCTGCTGATTGTGTCACTGTGACGCCTCCGATGATTCCTGCAAGGGTCGTTGTGAGTCCGGCCGATGTGGGAGCTCGTGCATCGGCGTCGCGCCGCCATGGCCCAGCCGTTGTTGCCGTGCCATCCACCCCTTTACTCACGCCTAGGTCAGGTGGACCGGGGTCGTTCGAGCAGAAGGGGGTATGGCAGACGCGTCGGCGTTCGGCGACAAGATGTCTAGCCCAGCTATGGTTCCGTCAGGAGGACGGGGACATCAGCTGGATGGGAGGGCTTCTCCGTTCACTCCATCGGCATCGCGAGCGGAGATCGTCGCATACGGTGGTATTGCGGATCCTGAGTCCAGAGGTCAGCGCTCCAGTGCGCGACTACGGGCTAACCCAGATGCTGATGTTCCGGCGCTGGAGAAGGCCGAGCGGCTAGCTGCGCGTCGCGATGAGAAATTTGCAGGTACTTCGCCAAAAACAAATCTTTCATTTGCTGCACTTTCTAATAGAACTATTGTTGAGAGGGCATCTAGTTTAGGTATTTCTTTGGGTAACTCACCGTCTAAAGTAGAGGGTGCGGTAACTAAATTAAAAAATTTAGAATGTGCGCGTCAATTAAATTTTGTTAGTAATAATCTAAGCACTGGGTCGATTTGGAATCAACCAGCTTAGTAGTGCGTAAGGCCTCAAGTTTGTGTGAGGATTACGAGGATGATAAGGAGGAGGGTATGGTGGATGTGCTGGAGACATCTAACCAGGGGGCAGTGGTCGCTCTCACCCGTAAAGGCAAAAAGACTGTTAACTCTAGTTCTAAAAGAAGAAGTGCTATGATTAAATCGATTAAAATTAATAATAAGCAATGAGAGGGATGTTCTGGAATAGCGATGGTTTTGGGGATCCGGCTAAACATCGGTCGGTCAATGAGGCTGTGAGGGAGTGTGAGTTGGATTTTGTGGCTATTATGGAGACTGGACGGTCCAATTTTCATAATAATTTATTAAATCATTTGGCTGGGGGGTTTGACTATTGTTGGTATTGTCTACCGCCTCATGGTCGTTCGGGGGGAATTCTGGTCGGTTTTAATTCTGCTACGATAACTGTGCGGGCAGTTGTAGCGGGAGATTTTTCCATTAAATTTCATCTACGCACAAAAACCGATGGTTTTCTTTGGGCGTTGGTAGTTGTCTATGGGGCAGCTCAGGATGATAAAAAGCCAGAATTTTTGTCTGAATTAGTTCGAATCTGTGAGGGGGAGTCCTTACCTATGATTGTAGGAGGGGATTTTAATATCATTAGGAGACAAGAAGAGAAAAGTAATAGTAATTTTAACCCTCGTTGGCCGTTTATTTTCAATGCGATTATTCAAAGCCTTGATTTAAAAGAGATAGAGATGTCAGGGAGACAATTTACGTGGACTAGCAGACGGGACATTCCAACTCACGAAAAGTTGGATAGGGTTCTGGCTAGTGTAACATGGGAACAAAAATTTCCTCTTGTCACGGTTCATGCGATGGTACGCACTGAATCAGATCACGCACCCCTTCTGATTGACTCAGGAACGTCGGCTCATTCAGGGAATAGGTCGCTATTTTCTTTTGAGTTGTCCTGGTTGCGTCAAGAGGGGTCTTTCGAGATGGTCAAGGAGCAATGGAACTCTGTTTTGACAGGGGAGACTCCTATTGAGAGGTGGCAAAATGAAATTAGACATCTCCTTAGTTTCTTAAGAGGGTGGGCTAGAAATTTAAGTGGCGAATATAAGAGGCTGAGAGAGAAGTTGGTACTTCTCATTCAAGAATTAGACTTGAAGTCCGAATATGGTCCCCTTTCAGGAGAGGAAATGAGGGCTAAGAGAGAGGCTGATTCTTATCTATCTAATCTAAGACGTGATGAAGAGTCTAAGTGGGCTCAACGTGCTAAGGTTAGATACGTTCAGGAAGGTGGAAATAATACTAGGTATTTTCATCTTATTGCTAATGGCAAGCGACGTAAGAAACTAATTTTTCAGTTAGAACAAGACGAGGGGACGATAATCGGTCAGGAAAATCTTTAAGTGTTTATTTCTGAATATTACAAAAATTTGTTCAGGGCGCCGGTCCCGACTTCGGTTTCGATGAATGAATCGAGAGTAGACGATATTGCTCAAGTTTCGGAAATTGAGAATAATATCCTAACCATGCCTTTTT
The DNA here is from genome assembly GCA_028641055.1 of Alopecurus myosuroides. Lineage (NCBI taxonomy): Eukaryota > Viridiplantae > Streptophyta > Magnoliopsida > Poales > Poaceae > Alopecurus > Alopecurus myosuroides. Next base: position 97,285 of record JAPCYS010003212.1, on the reverse strand, counting down.
CGGAAGAGGAGGTCCTGGATGCTATTTCTAAGATGGAGTTAAATAAAGCTCCGGGGCCAGATGGGTTTCCGGCAGAATTCTATCAGAAATTTTGGGTGGTACTAAAAGATGACCTAATGGCACTATTTTCACAGCTGCATGCTGGTGATTTGATTTTGTTCAAACTGAACTTTGGTGTCATTACGTTGCTTCCCAAGAGGGAGGATGCTAGTCGTATTGAGCAGTATAGACCGATTTGTTTGCTTAACATTAGTTTCAAGATTTTTACGAAAGTTGGGACCAATCGAGTCACATCCATTGCGCAGAGGGTGATTAGACCTTCGCAATCGGCGTTTCTTCCTGGAAGGAATATTCTGGAGGGAGTAGTAGTACTTCATGAAACGATTCATGAGCTCAAGCGTAAGAAGATGGATGGGGTTTTGCTTAAAATAGATTTTGAGAAAGCCTATGATAAAGTAAATTGGGAGTTTCTTCAACAGACTCTTCATATGAAAGGGTTCACACCTATGTGGTGTGAGTGGGTCGCTAGGTTTGTTCAGGGAGGGAGTGTGGGGATCAAGGTAAATGATGACATAGGTCATTTTTTCCAAACTTTGAAGGGATTGCGTCAGGGTGATCCGTTGTCCCCTATTCTCTTCAATCTGGTAGCAGATATGTTAGCAGTCCTGATCGCTAGGGCTAAGAATGAGGGTCAGGTAGGTGGTTTAGTTCCTCATCTGGTGGAAGGGGGAGTGTCGATCCTACAATATGCTGATGATACAATTTTATTTATGGATCACGACCTGGAGAAGGCCGTTAATATGAAACTATTGTTGGCTCTGTTTGAACAGCTTTCGGGGCTTAAAATTAATTTTCACAAGAGCGAGATTTTTTGCTTCGGCAAAGCGGTAGACTCGCAGGAAGAATATAGACACATCTTTGGATGTGATGTTGGGTGTCTTCCTTTTAGGTATTTGGGTATACCTATTCACTGTAGAAAACTCCTTAATAAGGAATGGAAACCGATTGAAGACCGGTTTGATTCGAAGCTAAGCTCATGGATAGGTAAGCTGTTATCCTGTGGTGATCGCTTAGTTCTTATTAATTCGGTTTTGTCTAGTCTGCCTATGTTCTTTCTATCCTTCTTTGAAATACCTGTGGGGGTGAGAAGAAGGTTGGATTTTTATAGGTCCCGTTTCTTTTGGCAAAGTGATAAATTTAAGAAGAAATATAGATTATCTAAGTGGAATATTGTGTGTCGTCCCAAAGACCAAGGTGGTATTGGGATTGAAGTTCTGCAAGTAAAAAACAAATGTTTACTTAGCAAATGGCTTTTTAAACTGTTAACAGAACAAGGCATGTGGCATGAGCTGCTACATAACAAATACTTACAGGGGAAAACGTTGTCTCAGGTTGAGGCCAAACCTACAGATTCACCCTTTTGGAAAGGTGTGATGAAGGTGAAAACAGATTTTTTTCCCTCATGTTACTTGTGTGATTGGTGATGGGAAGAATGTCAGGTTTTGGGAGGACATTTGGTTAGGACAGACTACGCTTGCAGTGCAGTATCCGTCGCTTTATTGTATTGTTAGGCATCGAAATGTTTTGGTTGCCGATGTTCTTAATGAGGATCATCCCAATTTAGCTTTCAGGAGGTCCCTCTTTGGGGATAATTGGGAAGCCTGGTTAAATCTTGTGGAAAGATTAATGGGTGTTGACCTATTAGACCATGCTGATTCCTTCCGTTGGAACCTAACTCAATCGGGTGTGTTTTATGGTAATACTAGGTTTTTACGTAAATACTTGTGGAGATTGAAGGTTCCTTTAAAGATTAAAATCTTTATGTGGTTTTTGTATCGCAGAGAGTTACTTACTAAAGATAATCTTAAAAAGAGACAGTGGTTAGGCTGTACTAAGTGTGTGTTCTGTGGGGATGAGGAAACTGTGGAGCATTTGTTTGTTTCATGTAGTTTCGCTAGGAAAATTTGGAGATTAATTCACTTCACGTTTAGTATTTCAGCACCTCTTTCGATAATTAATTTATTTGGAAATTGGCTTCAAGGGGTGGACAAAGAAATGAAAGCTAGTATACGCGTTGGTGTATGTGCTTTTTTATGGGCAATTTGGAATTGTCGTAATGATGTGATTTTTAACAACTTCAAAGCTGGACATTTTTTGCAGGTCGTTCATCGTGCTGTTCATTGGATACACATGTGGTCCTACCTGCTACCGGAAGGCCAACGAGGACGTTTGGATTCTGGGTGCACCAGGTTGATGGCGGTAGTGCGGGCTATCTTCAACCAGGGTGGCTGGTTGCACCCTCGAAGAATTTCTTATGTCTAGGTGCCATTTGTCGTTTATTTTCCGCTGGATGGTTTTTGTAGCCACGCTGCGACATCGGTGATTTCCTTTTTCGTTTTGTTTTTGTAAGACGCTGAATTTGGAGATTCTATTAATATAAAAGCCGTGTGCATCTACTAGATGCAGAGGCTGGGTTATCCGTTTCAAAAAAAAAATCAAGATACCAACGAGTGGATTGAAGACAAAGTGAGATCCAATTTTATGGGATCGGATGCTGAAGCTATATTGAGACTCCCCATCGGTTCTTTCATGGAGGACATATGGGCTTGGCAACCTGAAAAATTGGGATATTTTTCAGTGAAATCGGCATATCATTTACTTATTCAACATGATAATTTCAGTCCCATTGGTTCTTCGGAGACCTCGGATGTTTCGACATGGAAGCACTTATGGAAGCTAGCGGTTCCTCCCAAGGTTCGTAATTTCTGGTGGCGTGTTATTCATAATTTTATTCCTACTAAAGAAAGGCTATTTCAAAGACATATTGAGAAGATACCTTTTTGTGATGATTGTGGGGAGAAGGAGACTATTTATCATGCGCTTTTCATATGCACTTGGGCTAGGAATTTTTGGTCTCTAATCCGAGACAGTACGGACACGAAAGTCCGAGATCTTCACCGTAGATCGTGGGCAGTGGACATGCTCAATCCCGAGCTGGTTCCGACTAAAGACAGCTGTGTGATTTTATGTGGCGCCTGGGCGATTTGGTCGGAAAGGAATTCGAGAAGAAACGGGGGGTCTACGCGATCACTGATGCAGTCGGTAAAATGGGCTGTTGATATCGCATTTGATCTATCTCGGATGGGTCATGAAGTCAAGCAAAAACCCATCAGACCAAAGGTGCGTTGGAAACCGCCGGCCCCGGGAGAAATTAAGCTAAATGTGGACGCGTCCTTCTATGACAATACTTATCAAGGAAGCACTACATCATGTTTAAGGGATCATGACGGTAAATTGATTAAAGCACAAGCTATTTGGTATGAGAGTGCGGCAAATGCTTTGGTAATGGAGGCTATAGCTGTTCGTGATGGGGTAAGATTGGCGATGGATCAGGGTTTACGAAAGGTGACTATGGAAACGGATTCTCAACAAGTGGTCCAGTTGTGGACTTCAACTACGTTTGTGAGATCCCTAGTTGCTGCAATCTTCTCAGTGATTAGTGAGCTGGTTGGAAATTTTGATGAATTTAAATTAGTTTTCGTCCATAGGGAAGCTAATGAGCTAGCTCACTTATGTGCTAAATTCTGTAATGTTGATAGGAGAAGATGTCTCTGGGTAAACTATACCCCCTCCTTCCTTGATGCGTGTATCAAGAAGGATTGTAAACCTGACTAATATCATCACGGCGGCAAGTTTGTTGACACTCTTTTCCTTCCAGGGTACCTTAGGGGGCTGGAAGGTTTTTAATGAGGCGGGCTTGCCGACCTAATATATATTGAATTGCAAAAAAAAAAAAGCTGAAACGAATCGATTGATTCGTACACACTACACAACAGTACAGCACCACACAAAACGATAGAGATCCTTATCTCTTCGGCCGTTTACACTTTAGTCCTTCAGCTTATGTAATTTATTATATGTTACAAATGAGCCAGCAGGTTCATGGAATTTTGCATTGTAACCCTTAGATTATTCATTACCGTGAAATTTAAATATTGGTCATTTTGACAAACTAAAATTATCTCTCAAGTGCTCTTCCAAATATATTTTGCCAAAGTATAACACAAGGGAGTAGGATTAAAATGTCTACTGACATGTATAAGAATATTTTTCTATTGCCGAGAGCATACTCGACAAATATGGAGACTGTCTACAATGTGTTAACTTACAATTTGAGACACATGATATAAAAGCATCAGGTTAAATCCTCTAGAACATATTTGTTATTTACCAATCTGAATTTTACTATCAAAGTAAAATAAAATCATGCATGACTATTTCATGCTTCCGTTACATTGGTAAAACATAAAATTAGTGGAGCCTATAGCATTGATATGACCATTGCGCCTTCTATCTATCAAGATAAGAATACATCATATATAGCAATGATTGAGCTTCATACAAAAATAATATAGGTCCTACATAATGTGGTGATTATCTTCACCATGACTAACCAATGTAAAAAATTGCATATCTATGTTTTGGCAATGAATGTACCATCACTCGAGTGCAAAGCATGATAGAAATACTATTTAATGTCTCAACATTAAATATCTAGACTATGGTCATTAAGGAATTATCTTGACCATAAATGCTCAATCGAAGCATTTTAATCTTAATTTACAACCAAAGTAAATGAATTGCATGATCATCTCATGCAGGACATGGATGTCATTTCCACACATAAATTCATGAACTCGCATTAGATGCGGGAAAATTGGATAAACATTCGTTTCCCACAACCTCCATCAAGGAGATATATGTTGCATAAATACAATGTGAATATTCACTTTATTTTGTTCGGCCTCTAGTCCACTGCAGCTTATAGTTATGTTTGTCTATATAATCAACTCGAAGTTGATACGTTGTGATCAGATAGCTTAAAGAAAATAATCTGACCCAAAACCTATAAATCACTTTTCACCCTCTCTTGATGATAGTGCACAAGATTATCATATCCATTTCAGGTGCACTCTATGAGTGATATGCGCTTACTTGAAATTCATATTAGTACTCACATACTAAGAATATCAATGGTCTCGAAAAGAACCACAAGATATTAATATCAAGTGGAGGTAAAATGACAAGAAGAATCATAGGAGGCCTACCAAAAATGAGAGTATAACTATCAAGTTTCATCATACGTATAAATTCTCTCAAACATTTGGTTAGTTATTCCTCAAATTCATTAATCAATGCGAGTTCAATGGGATAACTTCGAATCTTACTTCGATAAGTACCAGAAAATAATCTGGATATGGACAATACTTATAATATTCATCAGAATAAGAACACAATTCTTTGTCCAGAGGAAATACATCCCTTTTGCAATAACAATTTGCATGTTGGATAAAATTTTCAAGATAATCCAGAGACCTCGTTTAGTCTCAGAACTATTCTCACATGCCATCAGCCTATAAGCATACTACTTCATGCGGGTATGCTATTCATCATATCATGTTCCACTGACATGACATTTGAATGTATGAATAACATTCATACTACTTATTTGTTGCGTAGAAACTAATTTTTTTTCAAATCTTTATAACTTTAAGTCACCCTAACATAGGGATGATACGAAAAATTAGTGACAATTTTATTGGTCGCAACTTAAAAGCTGCAAAATTCTCAAGTCATCAGACTTTATGTGCACCACATGTGCCATGATAAAATTGTTTTTTAGGACACTCTCATCTTAAAATTCATAAAGTAGCCACTTAAATTTCTTGAACACATCCAAGAACATATATATGTGGACTACTCAACCATTTCTAGGACATTTATTCATGCTATCAGCAGCCATCTAAAAGATGATATTATGTGAGTCTCTAATCTCAACAAGACCATGATTTTTAAATTAATTGCTCAAATTATCAAAATAGAGCAACTTATCCTAGCATATGGGTTAAACCTGTTTGAATGCCACTTTCACGAGCATTTTTTTTACTTAGTACCTTATGTACATTCCCAAAATGGTGCAGCTAAATTCTTTATCAAAAGAATACAATTAATCATGTGACCACATCTACATAATTTTAATATACCAACATCTTGTTGGAAACATACGGTCTTACACGCCGTAGATCTATTCTAGATCATAGCAACTGCATATCATACTACTTCCCCTTGCAGTAAGTACGTGGAAATCAAACACGTATTTCCCATCTGCAATAATTCACTTATATTTCGATATCACCACTCCAGTGTACATGGGTCCTCACATACAATTTGTGATTCATGTGAGGTATAACTATTTATTTATCCGTCAATCATAAATATTTTAAACTTCCATCAGGAAAATTAGTTATTGCCCTTACGCTTATTACATTTAAAATAAGGAGATTTTCGGCATTAGGGGGAGATTCTTACCACAAATAATGCCGAGAAATTAGAAATGTCATATACATTTAGTCCTCATATTCACGTACTTCAAAATCTGAATCTAATGTTCAGTCATATATTTGCAACACTTTGCAAATCTGCCAAATACATTTACTACTGACAAAGACGTCATGAAATCACATTATGCATGCAATCAATGTGCCATTAAAAAGTGGAAGTACATCATACAACCACTATTCTTCCCAAATGAGAGCAAAAGGGGGAGAATCATGGTCACATGAGGAATGAGTTCTCATATGCATCCGCGGAAATAGAGGAAATTGTATCCTCAAATGGTAAATGTAGTTCAATATCAAGTTGAATAACACATAATGGATGCTCATCATCCAAACCCAACATAAACGTGCACACAATTTGAAGTGTTGGGACATCGAAACACCTTGACTCCATTCTTATGGGAAATCACGAGGAGTTAAAAGATGTAACTATAATTTCCACAAATTCAATTGATTCATCAGAATCATATAACATAAGACTACATATGTCGACATATATTAGTTCTTAAATTGCTTAAACCTTCAGGGCCCTGAACCAAAGTCCATGGCAGAATGCCTAATGCATTCGTATATTGGTTCAACTAGAAGGAAGCAATTAAATAAGAATTGCACTTGCTTAACAAATGAGATGTATTACCACTTCAATACATTCTCATCATAATTATCTTCCCTTTCTGGAAGAGAGGTGGTGAAAAGGCGAGGCTTGTAGCACAAGGGTTAATGCAGAGACCCAACATCAATTATGATGTAACATACCCTCTTGGTATAAGTGGAATTATGTTTCGATATAAATATTATTGGCAGTTACAAATAAACTATCCATGCAGTTGATAGACTCGGTGATTACATACTCATATGGATCACCCAATTCAGATATCTATATATAAGTCCCTAAAAGGCTTGAAATCTGAATTAATGATCAAATAACAACGTATATTGTGTAAAACATCAAAAGTCACTCCATGACTTAAAATAGTCGAAAAAATGGTGGTACAATCGACTATTTGAGTTCCTTATTCAAAAGGATTACTTAGGTAATGATTGCTTACATACTCAACAACAAAATCCCTCACTGGATTCTACATGACCTATGTATATGTTGGTGATTTTATCATCATAGTCTATACAACACATCAAAGGTTATTGCAATCATATTATGACAGAGATTTGGATTAAACCAAATATTAATCAAGTTTACAACTTGAGAATATTCCCTAAGGAATACATATCTATCAGTCTGTGTATATCCATAATATATTACAAAATTAAATATGTATAGAACATCTGAAATACACATATGGTTATAGTGTCCCTAATATGGATGCAAATTCATCCATACATAGTATCGATGATGAAATGGTATCGGTACCTCTAGTGCCATATTGAATACCCTCATTGCAATGTATTGCAATTATTTAAAGTGCTGACCCAACTATATGGTTGATGTACGTAATATCTTTCGATATGTACTAGGAACAAAATATCTTGATCAATTCCCTCGGGAACATCAAGAATTTACCAATGTGTGATATACACATATTGGCTATAATTATTTGATCCTGAAAATGTCATATCAATGACTGAATTTAGTGGAATATCCTATGAAGGGAACAATTCAAAAATAGACATTAATGTCTAGTATTGTTAATCATTTTGGTGTAACTACTTTATACGAAGCATCATAAACTATTATAGCTTCACAAAATAATTGACTACATTTAAGATTATGTGGTTATGATTCAACAGAATCACCTACCATTATCTATCAAGATAACATCACTTGTATTGCTCAAATGCATATGGGTTATATAGAGAACAATATTGCAAAGAAAATTGTTGAGGTTTGCAAAGTTCAGGGGGAGTAAACTCCCTTATCATAACCCGTCAATGATTATAAGATCATACATATTGTACTCTTTTTTCCTTGATGAGTTTTCCCTAATGGTTTCTCATAAAAGGTTTTTAATGAGACAATATAAATACAAGTGTTCGGATATGCCATTTTGCTTTCTCCTTATATTTTTTCCCATTGGGTTATAAAGGAGTTTTCTATGGCATATCATATTGCAATCTTTTCACTTTATGAGTTCACTCTCAAGATTCTCATATAAAGTTCTTAATGAGACAATATCTTCTCATTATCATATGCCATACTTTCTATTTTCCCACCGGGGTTTTTAAAGGAAGTATATAAGGCATATTTGTTGGTATCTAAACTCACCAATGAGATTTTTCCTCTCTAGGTTTTTCTCATATGAGTTATCCACGAGACACCAATCATTATATGTTGTATCATTTTCTCCTTATTTTTCCCAGAGAGTTTAAAGGAGTTTTAACAACATATCAAATACAATTCTCCTCATATTTTTCCCACGAGGTTTTTGGGGAGAGATTCTAAAATTTCAAGAGTATCAAGATCGTACAAGGACGTTCCAGCACTCAAGACCATCTGAAGTAATTCAAGACAATGAATTCAGCAAAGGACAGCGTTTGTCCAAGGGGGAGTGTTAGGAATAGTTAGCGTCATTGTTAGGCTAAATAGGCAGTTAATATTGTCTTGTCATAACTGCCATCAGTTTCTTTGTGAAGCGTTGTCCAAACGCTATATACGCCTATTAGAAGAGGCGCCTCCTTGTAAACCGACCTTGTACGACTGTTTGGCAATATAAAAGCCCGAACGAATCCATCAATACGATCAATCGATTCTCTCATTTCTCAGTTCTCAAACACATTCGACCGAGTTTGTCCTCTTCCATGCATGCGCCACGTCATCGTGAGAATTATTGTCCATCTACACTCTACTTTTCTTTGATAAAGGATTTTTTAATTAAAAAGGTTTAAGCATTACATCCGGCCTCTCACTAGTGGAGGTGAATAAAAATTTAGGTGTAGGAGAATGAACGGGTGCTACGAAAAATTAGCTAATCTATGCATAATTACTCATACTTAATATGCATAACATAGAGATTTAGGTGTGGCAGGAGCCAGATCTTGCCAGATTGCTTGCTCCGCCGCCCCGGCCTCTGCATAACTAGCATGCACACAGCCGCAATCCAAACACACCGGAAAATACAAAAAAAGTGGTGCACATACGAAATACAATCACTAAGACGTAAACCGCTATCGCCTATGTCTTCCCCATAGTTTTTTAGGGTTCCGAAGTTCCTCTCGCGACTCGTTGAGAGTCCCCTAGGGTTAACCAGAGTTTTCCACCTCTCCTCTCGATTGTCGTCATACCGGGAGAGGGGATCTACGCCGGTGTGCTCGTGACACGGTTGGGCGGCGAGGATAGCTATCCCCTATAGTGCATAGCGGAGACCATGTCGGAACCGGCGGCGGCAAATCTGGGTGGTCCAAACTAGAAGGAATCATTGGGCCAAGACAATCTCGAAAGCACAGGGAAGGATGGGTGACCCGAAGTCCTCGGAGAAGGATCTAGTTCCCGCAGTTTTGAGAAAGATTTGGAAGATAGGTTTGAAGGCCTAGACCTATGTGGTGAAGAAGAAGTTGACCTCGATTGTTCGGGGGAAATGGAAAATCTGGTAGGTGAGGTACGCTGGGTAGCGATTTTTAGGGTTCATACTCCTAAACCCTACAGCCATGCGGAGATATTCAAGCAGATGAGGAATTTGTGGGTTTCAGCTCAGGATGTTACTTTCAAAACCTTCGGTACAAATCTTTTTTAGTTCAATTTCAATGGCTAGGTGATTGGAACAGATTGATGGAGGGTGGCTCGTGGCTCCTTCGCGAGGATGCAGTGATCTTAGTAAGTATGTTGGTTTTTCCAATGTCCAAGAGTATAAACTTGACAAGGTACATGTGTGGCCAAGAATTCAAGGATTACAGAGGGATTGATGAAGAACAAGGATATAGCATAAAAGATTGCATTAAGGTTGGATAACATCCGATTAAAGTGATAGTAAATGAAGGGAAATTAAATCCCTCCAAATATCTTAGAGCTAGAGTTTACCTTGTTGTTGGTAAAACTCTTGTGAGATTTGTGTTGATAAATTTGAAGGAAAGGAAAAAAAATCCAGTACAATATGAAAAATTGCCGGATTTCAGTCATTTTTGTGGCCTTATGGCACATAAGGTTACTGAATGGGGAGATGAAGTACATCCAGATGGCAACTGCCATTGGTGAGACTGGCTAAGAGTCAAATTTGCAAATAATCTGACTGCAACTGCCGGTAGAGGAGGGGGTGCCTGTGGTGGTTTCACGGGTAGAGGAAGAGGCCGAGGCAATCATCCAGGGGAACGACATGGTTATGAAAACCTAGACATGGATGTCTCCTATGAAGAATATGCTGAACCCAGCCGTACCAGGAAACGGTTGATTGATAAGGATGGAACTATAAACATTTATGGATATTGACGAGGTAATCCCCAGGCCGATGGTCGGTTGCCCAAAAGGTGCAACGTTTGAAGAATGGTCCTATATTAGAAGAAAATGAAAATTCTCTTACTACTCCACAGAAAATTCAAGCACCAAAGAGGCTCAAAAAGTTCACAAAAGATGGCTTTGAAGATCGAATCGGCGACCTCCAGTGCGGAGGATCGCCGGGAATGAAAATATGCGGTTTGAAAGGCCACGAGCTTCGTAATACCCGAGAAGTTCGAGCGCTTTGGGATCTACATAAGCAATTACGACCATGTCGAGTGTTTCTAGTTAGTTTCGTGGCAAGGGGTGCCATAAGTCTGCTGATAGAGCCGTGGGTGGAAACTTGGGAGAGACGGAACCGAGCATACGATTTGCCCAGGTTCGGTACGTCGCCACTAAGACGGTGTTCATACTCCTGCAATCTCACTAAATTAGGGATGAAACCTGAAGTATACAAGGTACAATGTGAGTAGTGTTTTGCTACCTCGGCGAAGATGAAATTTTGGGAGAACTAGCTTCTAACTTTTCGATCTCTCTTGTCTTCTTCCCTTAGGCTGCTACTGGCCGACTTTATATAGATAGCCCGACTAGGGCATACTGGAAGAAACCTAGAGGAAGATTTCTTCTCCGAGCGGGACCATGTATTGGGCCGTGATACAGGTTCTTCTAGAATTCGGCTTCCTGCGCATCAGCATACTAGGCTGCCCAACAAACTTTGCTCCATTACATGTGGGACACCCTGGTAATCCGGCCTTTGGCCGGTATCGGATATACTCCCATTTGGGATATATCCGAAAATAGCCCCCAAGTAGAGTTAAGACTTCCATACGTCGTTTATTACAGGATTTCATGCTTTTGGAAAAGTCGGCTTTCATTCTTGAATCTTCTTCTGACATAATTTTCATGCCAAACCCGACTGCTCGATGATCTGTTCTAAGATTGCATATATCCTCTTGTGGATTCCCTGGAGGCTTCGCTTCATGTCGGTGACGGTGGCGAGCACAGGATTCCACGTCAGGAAGAGGTCGGGGATGTGGAAGCTGCTCGCTAGGATCACGCTGGACTTGGTAGCGGACAAGAACTCCGCCGCATTCTTTCTATTCTTCCGGAACGGGGCCCGCGCAACGATGCATCAAACTCAGGTTCACCGGCGTCGACGGACCCAGCGCCCGGATCTGCTCCACCCGCATCCCCACTTGCATCCATGCACTCGTCAAAATCTCGCACCGGTAGGCAGCCTTACTTAACAATTGTTGCAACATGCCATTCTACTTTAGACGAGATCTGCGAAACATGTCAACCAATGAAATTTTCACATGGAAGTTCATCAGCTTGGAAGCCCATCATTTTCATGACAGATAATGTTATTAATGTTCACTATATTCCTTTTAAGTAAAAGCTTTGTAATGAACTACTATGATCTTTATCATTAGTTTCACTTTCATTTGTAGACTTTTCTTTCCGGAACATTTCTGTTGTGCTACTCAACACTTTATGGACACAACGGCAATCACCTCGTTCAAGATTACACTCTCTTCCATTAACTCTTCCATTGGAGAATACATTTTCTCACAAAACACCAAAATTAGCAGTAGCTGTGCATTTATTGGTATGCGGTTATGGAAGATTTAATCATAAATATTTACGAATATACCACAAAGACCTTATTTATTAATTTATGGTTCTGGATTTATCGAATAATTCTATAAATCATGCCATCTCATAACTCGTATGTTGTCGTTTCCACAAATACTAGATGAAACTTTTCCAAAGTGGGTGCTTACTAATTTCTAACAAATTACTGAAAAATAGCGTTGGCCTTTCTAAGATATAATTTTAAAACCATACTTTATCAGGACAGAGTATGATTATAATTCTAAAACATATCAATACATTGATTTGCATTAATAATTTGTAGAACTATTTCTCACAAGTCTTTGTGCTAAATTATAACTCAAAATTCTTGCCTCTTTGATCAAATCATGAGGATTTGTTTTTTTTGTTAATATAATACCCCCTTTACTCTGAAAACTTTTTATCCAATAAAATCATTTTAGACTACTCTTTTATTATGATAATGATTTCCACTACTTGTTGAATTCACTAATCATTATAGATGATAAGGATTTCAACCATTCTCATTATATTGACAGTCAACATGCGGAGATTTCAATCATCAACATGGATTGCATGTTTCAATAGATCAACAAGTCTAGAGATGTAATACAAGTCCAATCATGACTAAAATTTGCTAGTGTAGTTTTCCGAAAGGATGTCATTATTAACTTTTCATAATTTTCTAACACTTCAATTTATTTATAAATATATGTCACATTATCATCATGATTATCACAAGAAAAAATAAATTGATCTTGAAATATGACCGTAAAAAGAATTTATTCACAATGATAATAATATCAACTCCTTGTTCATATATATGAACAATTTTATCGCGATATACAAGACATCCTTAATAAAATTCATACTCACACTTATTACAAAAATTCTTTATTTAAATCCACTTTTAAAATCATAAATGGGCATATAGAACATCGCCGGCCGTCAACCATTGCTTTCCTAACCATCTTCACGAAGGATGTCATGTTTTCATAAAATGGATTAAGTATCAAATACTAAAGAACTTCAATAAGTGTTTGAAATAACATTTGTGACTCATATATCAAATATACCTTCTTGATCGATGATTTCACCTAGAATAGGCTCCAAATGAGCATGCCTCAACTAGCTCATGAATTCGATAAAAGTGACCGATTCACGATTAGCAACATATCCATGGACATAGCCTTCGTAGATTGGAGGAAGCGAGCAAAACAATCCATATATTGCGAAGTCATCGGTCATCTAGTAATCAAAATCAACTCCGAGACCCATATGAAGGTCGTACATCTTCTTCAGGTGACTCTGAAAAGAAATGTTCTCTTTCATCTTGGTAGACAGAAGAGAAACCAGGCAATTGTACTTCATTATCTTGATCGGTCATATGAATAGATCCTTGAGCCAATCAATCATATCATATGGCTTAGTGTTTCTGAAGCGAGACTTCAGCTGGCTCATTATGTTACTTAACATCAGGCATTGAAGACTGTTGACTCTATTCTAGAGACCACCAAAGTCATATTTCTCTTATTGAGTTGTGGTGTCATCTGTTCTATCTCCTAGCGGTCCTTCTATCACGTCGAGCAAGTTATTGAATCCAAGGACACTCCTGGATTATGTGTTCCACTCTATGAATTTTGATCCATCCACATGAAGGAGTGGACGTTGGTAGAACAGAGTGAAGTCGTAAACGGGAGGAACATGGTAGGCCATGATGCAGCACACCCCGTTCTCTACATCGATACTAGACAAGGTGAACTCCATCTCTCTCTCTATGCATTCGATGACTTGGTGAATGGTGCTCTACCTCATGGAACTACCCTATGTGTTCTCAGGTCTGATCCCACAATGGAACCCCAAGACGATGCCCAAGGAGCTCAAGAACATGCCCAAGACGATGCCTAAGAAGCTAGAAAGGAAGGCCGAGAAGAAGTCGTTAAGGAAGAAGAAGAGAAGAGGGAGGAAGAGGTGTGCATGAAACCCGGCCTGCACCCTGGCCAGGCTGGCCTCCCTACGCTCCACAGGCCGCCCCCCTGCCCGAGCAATCCGGCCTCCCGCCCGGCCTAGGCCGTCCTCCCTACGCCTCATGCCGGCCACCCACCCGAGCAGCCCAGCCTCCAGCCCGGCCTCTAGGACGACTTTCCTGCCAGCACGCAAAAGAGGGAAACCCCCCTTTCACCCTTCACCTACCCCCTTGGCTATATAAAGAGCCCCTTGGACTAGATCTAGGATTAGAGATGAATTTAGACTTTTGAGCTTTACTCTTGTACCCCTCTTGTCAGGCTACTCCTATGGTTTGTACCTAGGACCGTATCAAGGCTACTCCTATGATGTGTATCTAGGATCGTATCAAGATTACATCGGGTTTCCTATCCTTTCCCCTTGGGATTCAGTTAGAGATTTTCCAATCTTCCTCAACTAACCCTTGAAGTTCTATTGGCGTGGTGGACCGGCCACGGGTGTTTAAGCGGTTGCCGATAAGGTGAGTTAGGTTGGATTGATTGTCCCAAAGGCGGCCGTTGCGTCTTAGTTGACGGGAGATCGATTCTTTCAGTTCTTGTTAGTTATCTTCCCTCCTCGACCCCCTCGTTTCCCCCTTGTGTTCTTCGTACTCTTCGTTCGTTCTTCGTGTTCTTGGTCGATTCGTGAAGATCGGGCCACCCAAGAGGTTAACCCCTCCATCATCTGGTATCAGCAGCTAGATTGACAGGAATTTTGACCCCCACAATCCTCCTTCCACCAAAAAATTTCTTCCCCAAATCCTAAATTCGAAAATTTCACCAAAAATATCCACAAAAGGGATTTTGACCGATCAGTTGATTTGTTGAGTTTTTCATGGATTTGATCCGTGGATTTGTTGATTAAGACAAATCCCCACCTTTTTATTCATCCACTTTTCTCGAATTTGTCCAAAAATATCTTGGATTTCAAGGAATTGGGCAAAAATTCCAAAAAATTCCTGCTCTTCGATTCTTGGACAGATTTTCGAACATGTTTTTCTTTGTCGTTGTTCGTAAGATTTGAGTGACTCAAGTTTCCATGCGAAGCCCACAACATCATCTACGCAACTACATCAACAGATCAACACGACATCGACAACCCCTGGCCACAAGTCCGTTATCATCCATCAAAGTGATATAACTTGCTTCCGCTCGAACTAACCCATTCTTCGTGCACCTTGCCCATTTGGACTAGCTCTTTTATATTGTGTGGTGGTGGTGTCACGGCAGATGCCATGGGATGGCTAAAGATGTGGGGACGAAGGACGCTGGAGGTGCTCGGGGAGGGATCACGCGACGAATAGCCGCGTGAGGTACGAAGTAAACACTGCAAACAACACGATCTACCCAGGTTCAGGGCCCTCGTGAGGAGGTAAAACCCCTACTCCTGCCTTTCCTTGTGTATTCTGGTGTCTCACCGAGTAGCCACAGTACAACGTTCTTGCTACCGAGTAGCCACTATCCTCTCTAGATGATGAACTAGGTCAAGAATTAGGTCACCAAGTGTTTCGATCCTCACGCAGGAGGCGGCGGGGCACCTTATATACACGGTGCCCAGCCGGATACGTCCAAACATGGACAAGTGTCGACATAGTGTGCACATCGTCCTTCTTCCGGGTTCCCGCTGACAGCTTTGGTTCCTAATCTTGGCTGCATCTGGAAAGTCGTTGGGCAAAACAAGGGGACAGACTGGTATCACTGTGCCAAACACAGAGTAGGCCCCCCTTATCCTGCGACGGCCTGCTTCCATGCTGTCACTATCAGGCAGGCCGGTCCCAGATGAACAGTAGTTCGAATACTGCCAAGTACGGACCCAGCATACGCGGGATCCTGTGTCAGAACGGCTCCTTTGACTTTCTGGCCCGAGTAGGTTCCCGCCAATTTTACTCGGGCCAACTCTTCTACTCGAATGGAGAGAACTTGAATGATTCTTCCCTCTAGTCATCTTGAGGTGAGACCGAGTAGCAGTCAACCGGGTAGCAAGTACCGGGTAGGCGGCTACTCGACCAAACCTCTCTTCTGACAGTCGCCTTTACCACTTGCCTTTACCCTACTCGGGGGTAACCCCCCGACAGCAGTCCCCGAAGCTGGTAGAATCTTGCGAACTCGTTCACTAGGCTCTGCCAGCTTAAAACCAACCTTTGCAACACAGTCCTTGAACCTCAAGATGCCGAGTAAAAGACCTCCGAGTAGCACTCCAGAAAGTACCTTGTAACAGCCCAAGTATGAAAACCTACCAATTAGAATGTTTGATTTCTTGTTTATTAAAATTTTGCATCATGTCATCATTTCTTTGCATCTGTTTTATTATGTTTGCAATTGTTATTACTTGTTTTCCATCTGTTTTATCCTGTTTTCATAATCAAACTCAAACACATTTCAAATGGGTAATTTCATACTTGCTCTGTTACAACTTTTGGAATAAAAATAACAACTAAAAACAACCATTTTATTCCTTGTGTTTCACTTACTAAATTGTTGGCTTAATCAAACCATTATTTCAATCAATTAAAATTCCAAATCATTTTCAAACTCAAACCAATTCTCAAAACCAGTACCCTTTTTGAATCCATAAAAATTCACACACAATTGCCCTCCTTAAACCATTCTAAAAACCCTAGGGGTAACCCTATTCAAATGCTTGTTTTCAATAAAGTTATTTAATATGAAAATCTCCCAAATTGGTTTCAAATACAAACATATTTTTAAATCTCAAATAATTGAAATCCAAGCATGCAATGTGGTTCCTAATTACCTAAAAGGCTTAACTAATTTTTTTCAAATTTTTTCTATGGACAAAACCCTAACTTTTTCTTCCAAAAGCAAAGTTACAAAAAATAATAAATCAGAAAAAAATAACAAAAGGAGGGAGAGGAGCAGCAGCCAGCCCAAATTTTCCCTAGCAGCCCACTATCTTTCTCTCCAGGCCCTTCTCCTTGCTGGCCCGATACCCCCTCGGGTCGCTGTCTTCTTCCCCACGGTGACGTCGACTGTACGAACGCGTTCGGAGCCACTCGATCTTCCTCACCCGCTCGATGCCGTGCCGTACTCGCTCCCCTGTCCTTAAGTAGCTCACCTCCCGATCCTCTGCTGCAACCCTAACCCTAGCTAGCCCCTCCTTCCCTGCCGCCGCCCTCCACTCCTTCTCCCTTCCCTCTGTTCTCTGAATCCTTGCGCCACACCGAACCAGCACCTGAAATCGCCACCTTCCCTTCACCATGATTCTCTCGAGGGGCTACCGATTCCGGGAATGGAAACGTTGATATCCCAGCTCCAAGTTCCCTGTAGGCGCGGAGGCGGAGGAGGATCGTGGCGGCCGCGCCATCACCGGAGGGGGACGGTGGCGCCTCTGTCCGTCAGCCGTCCTCGCCTCTGCTGCTACCGCGCCGAGCAGGCCGAGGTGAGCAGGGACCACCTCCCTCCTTTCCTCCTGTAGTCTCCCATCTCACCACACCCCCGCATGGCACCTCACCACCCCCCGGCCACCGCGGCCTTCCTCCACGGCGAGCAGCCGCTGCAGCGGATCGAACCTCCCTGCTCCTGTTCGATTCAGTTACGAAGTTCAGAAAAACTGCGCGAAACCCCAACACTTACCCCCGAGGCCCCCCTTCCTAACACAACTAGATCACCAGCCCATCTGGTTAGAGTCCCACGCGCACAAGCCAGAGGGGGTGGGTTCGAATCCCACCCCCTGCTAATTAAACAACTTTTTTTTCTGTTTTATTTCTTCAGTCCTAGAACAACTGCAAATCACATCCATGCCCCTGGTAATTACATATAGACCCTGTAAAATATTTTCCAAGCCCCTGTTAATCTTTCTAGGTCCCTAAATATTGTAAAAATGGCAGATTTGTATCTTAATTTGTAAAATGCCTAAGAAATTCATCCCAACTCCAATTTTAACTTTTCAAATATGTTTTCTGTACCAAATTAAATGTTCTTTCCAAATATAAAATTTGTTTACTGTTTTGAATATTTTAAATTGTTGAAATATTTGAAAACTTGTCAAATTCACTTAAAATTGCAAAATTCATAACTTGTTCATAAAAATTCCAAATTTCACAAACCAAATATGTTTTCCAATCAATTTTTCATGTACTTTCCAAATATAAATTTTGTTTGCTGTTTTGAATAATTTAAATTGCTGAAAACAACTGTTTCTTGTTTATTGCATTTAAAATTGCCAAAATAATAACTTGCTCATTTTAAATCCAATTTCCACAAATGAAATGTTTTCCATGCAAAATTAAACCATCTTTCCAAATATAAATTTTGTTTCATGTTTTGAATAATTAAAATTGGTTAAATGATTTAAACCTTGTTTAAATCATTTAATATTGCTAAATTCATAACTTGATCAAAACAAATTCTTTTGGGACATATAAAATATGTTTTCAAACCATAAAAGCATAAACCTTTCAAATATGAATCTCACTTAATGTTTTGAACAAATAAAAATTCAAATAAGTTCATGTTTGAATTAAATTCATTTAATTCTTGCTTAAACTTGTTTAATTCATAAATAATTTATTTGAAATCCTTTTTCAACAAGTGAAACATGTAATCCACCCAAAATCTTGTGTTCTTCTCAAATATAAACTTTGTTATCTATTTTGAACAATTAAAAGTGGTGAAAACAACAATTGCTTGAGCAACACCTTCAAGTAACCAAAATTTCCTAACTTAATGAATGAATTTCCAAACTTGTTAAGCCTTATTTCCATTTGGTTCTAATGTTGTTATTTTGCTGTTTTCCTTTTGCATGCATCATGCTAATCCACTTTCATATAATGATTAGTTGTAAAGCAATTAATTCAACCATAATTCATGGATCTTTTCCATATGCAATCCAATTGCATATGGGTCCAATTAAATTGTGTTATCTTGTCAAGTAGTTTATTTTGATGCATCTATTAACATGACATACATCATCCCATGTTTGTGCACCTATGCCATGATATTGATTGTTTATTTCTGCCTTGTTTGTTTGCTTCTTCTCGGATATACGACGACGTTGAGACCGACGATACTTACGACACCCCTTCTAAGGATTTAGCTCAGTACCAGGCTACTGGTTTTGCAGGCAAGTTATCACTCACATGAACCATTGTGTTCCTTTCAACATTGGTTACCGATACTTTCCGTTGTCTATTTCTGCTAGCCTTAGTAGTAGTTGTTTCTGTTACGAACCTATCACATGAATCCCTTAACCCTGATATTGCCTCATCTCCCTTCCTACAACCATTGTTTGAGCCCGTGTCTTACTAGCATGCTTAGGTTGCTTTGCTCGAGTCTGTTACCCGTTACTTTCTGTTACTATTTCATTATGTTCTGGGGGCTCGATGTTTAATCAATCAATCATGCTAATGTTACTATTAATAATAAACTTGATGATAAGGCACCGGCAGGAGGCCCATGAGAGGTTTTGGAGCCTGCTAGTGTCGACCCTAATAGGAAAAGGGTCTTGTCTACTGATCCATGATGAGCGCACTACCCGCATTTGGGAAGCGAGTATGGGCGCCCCCCTCAACTTGACCTGATTCGCATCTCGTCCAAATCGCCTCATTTAGTTCGTGTGTTCTATTTGCCGCATGCATGTTTTTGCGAGCCCAGGCCAGGGTGGAACTTTCGTAGTCGGCATATAGGGGGACACGTTCTTAGAGTGCTATGAGGGTCCATTTTCTTCTGGGCTCGATTAGCCGTGCGCCCAAGGTTCTTTGGGCTTGATGCGAAGAATGGTTGGTTGTGTTGAGTGCCCCGCTTGGTGGGGTGATCTCCCATCTGGCGGGATATTCATGAGTGTACGGCCAAATTGGTGCAACCCTGCAGGGATAATCTTCTCGAGAAGCCGTGTTTTCCGCGGTTATGGATTACTTGGTGAAAGTACTGGCTAACAAGTACTCAGGACAACTTAAACATAATGATCAAACATGTTACACCCAATGATTAATAACTTGACTAGTAATAGGTTGACGACACAATAACTTGATTCACCGTTAATACAACAGTGTGAGTTATCCTCGGATTGCTTCTTTGGATAAGGGGCGAGATCCAGGATGGGTTTGTTTGAAGTTATCTTTCAGTTGGTTACAATCCTCGATCTTATCCCCTTTCTGTTAGCCGGCAGTGGTAGAATCTCTGTAGTTGGTTAGCGCAGCCAGTTGCAGCATCTTTTATATCCCCTTTCTTCCGTTGAACCCAAGGCATCTGTGCTTGGTGTTGACGGGTTACACTTTGGTGAACTGTGAGTCTTGCTTGCCAGTACGTTTATGTACTGACCCCTTTGGGGCTGTGGTTTACGCAGACGACGTTTCCGAGGATCTTCATGGTGGCTGCTACGTGGAGTATGACGAGACTGCTGACGAGTAGATAGCGGACCCGGGCAGGATCCGAGACTTCGTGGATGGGCTCCGTCTGTTTGTCTCCGGCCTCTTAGGCCTATTTGGTTCTTGTCTGTACTCAGACATGTTGAATGCTTCCGCTGTATTGCAATGATGTATTGTTGGGACATGTGTCCTCTGAATGATTGTATTTGCTATCTCTGCTCTAATGAGAGCCATTTGCAACTTATTTCAATCTTTTGTGTCGTAGAGATCTGTTGTGATATCACTTGTTAAACGCCGTTGACGTACCATGTGTGTATGGTTTGAAGTACGTCGACGGAAGTGCCTTTGATCTCTAGTGGATAGTTTACATCGACGATGGATTAGCAGGGCTTGTGTTGTCGCGCATAAGCGCAGGCCTACCAGGAAGCTGGGACGTGGGAGCAGTTATGCCCCATAATTCAAGCATCTGATATCCAGTTCGTACGGTGAGTATCCCCTAGAAATCAGGGTGCGACAAATGGTATCAGAGCCTGTCTGCCTGTAGGATCCCTTTTTACTGGTCGCAGTTGAGTTTAGAAACTATTTTGTAGCTATATAGGAAAAATGAAACGTGAGAGTAGGAATTCTGTTCTTTTTCTTCTTTCCCCACCCTCCCTCCCTTTTTCTGGTAAGGAAGTGCAACGTTGATTTTTCCCTTCTCATCTAAACTTTCAAGTTAGGATTTCACGAATTCTGGTTTCTCTAGGATGGTTATATCTACTAGACCATAGGAATGGAGGTGGTTGTGACATGATTTATCATGTTGCCTACTCATGATTGAGAACGGAGGCGTGTAAGCCCCGGAAGCAGATCCTCTATTCCTTAAGAAGTAGATATTGATCCTTTAGAAGCCCGGATGGGTTTTCCGTAGTACCTCAGGAATCTTGTTCTCGTTTTCCCCGATGTTGATATCCTGTTCTTCTCAACATCCTTTTCGTCCGTTGAAATCTTGTTGTTGTTTTCCACTTCAAATCTTCTACCGGTGTCTAATCAAAACTTCCTCGTAAACTCTTGTCCAGCTAAGGTGCTATTTGATACCGGAGAATCACATTCCTTTGTGTCAACAATCTTTTCCACAACATACAACCCAATTCTGGTTCCACTAAGCAATCAAATCTATGTTCACTCTCCGGGATCTCAAATGTTGACTTCCAACATAAGTAAGAACAATCCAATTCTAATGAGAGTCCACATATTCCTCGTTACTCTCATATTGCTGATTCTGACATTGATGTCATCCTTGGTGTTCCATTGATGTCAATAACTCTGTTCCACCTTTATTACAGATACTCTATTCTCCAAATGAATCAAATTCTATCCAGCTATACACCCTAGATACAAAAACCTCTCCCTTTACTTGAAAATGTTCCGATGGTTCCAAATTCCCTGACGTCTATCCAATGTGCACGATGTGTTTCACGTGTCACAGCTCAAGAGCATCTTCCCAAGAAGTTTCCGGACCTTTTCTTTTCTCAGCAGGAATCTCGGGGCGCGATTCCTTCAAGGGGGGGCGTTTTGTAACAGCCCAAGTATGAAAACCTACCAATTAGAATGTTTGATTTCTTGTTTATTAAAATTTTGCATCATGTCATCATTTCTTTGCATCTGTTTTATTATGTTTGCAATTGTTATTACTTGTTTTCCATCTGTTTTATCCTGTTTTCATAATCAAACTCAAACACATTTCAAATGGGTAATTTCATACTTGCTCTGTTACAACTTTTGGAATAAAAATAACAACTAAAAACAACCATTTTATTCCTTGTGTTTCACTTACTAAATTGTTGGCTTAATCAAACCATTATTTCAATCAATTAAAATTCCAAATCATTTTCAAACTCAAACCAATTCTCAAAACCAGTACCCTTTTTGAATCCATAAAAATTCACACACAATTGCCCTCCTTAAACCATTCTAAAAACCCTAGGGGTAACCCTATTCAAATGCTTGTTTTCAATAAAGTTATTTAATATGAAAATCTCCCAAATTGGTTTCAAATACAAACATATTTTTAAATCTCAAATAATTGAAATCCAAGCATGCAATGTGGTTCCTAATTACCTAAAAGGCTTAACTAATTTTTTTCAAATTTTTTCTATGGACAAAACCCTAACTTTTTCTTCCAAAAGCAAAGTTACAAAAAATAATAAATCAGAAAAAAATAACAAAAGGAGGGAGAGGAGCAGCAGCCAGCCCAAATTTTCCCTAGCAGCCCACTATCTTTCTCTCCAGGCCCTTCTCCTTGCTGGCCCGATACCCCCTCGGGTCGCTGTCTTCTTCCCCACGGTGACGTCGACTTTACGAACGCGTTCGGAGCCACTCGATCTTCCTCACCCGCTCGATGTCGTGCCGTACTCGCTCCCCTCTCCTTAAGTAGCTCACCTCCCGATCCTCTGCTGCAACCCTAACCCTAGCTAGCCCCTCCTTCCCTGCCGCCGCCCTCCACTCCTTCTCCCTTCCCTCTGTTCTCTGAATCCTTGCGCCACACCGAACCAGCACCTGAAATCGCCACCTTCCCTTCACCATGATTCTCTCGAGGGGCTACCGATTCCGGGAATGGAAACGTTGATATCCCAGCTCCAAGTTCCCTGTAGGCGCGGAGGCGGGAGGAGGATCGTGGCGGCCGCGCCATCACCGGAGGGGGACGGTGGCGCCTCTGTCCGTCAGCCGTCCTCGCCTCTGCTGCTACCGCGCCGAGCAGGCCGAGGTGAGCAGGGACCACCTCCCTCCTTTCCTCCTGCAGTCTCCCATCTCACCACACCCCCGCATGGCACCTCACCACCCCCCGGCCACCGAGGCCTTCCTCCACGGCGAGCAGCCGCTGCAGCGGATCGAACCTCCCTGCTCCTGTTCGATTCAGTTACGAAGTTCAGAAAAACTGCGCGAAACCCCAACACTTACCCCCCGAGGCCCCCCTTCCTAACACAACTAGATCACCAGCCCATCTGGTTAGAGTCCCACGCGCACAAGCCAGAGGGGGTGGGTTCGAATCCCACCCCCTGCTAATTAAACAACTTTTTTTCTGTTTTATTTCTTCAGTCCTAGAACAACTGCAAATCACATCCATGCCCCTGGTAATTACATATAGACCCTGTAAAATATTTTCCAAGCCCCTGTTAATCTTTCTAGGTCCCTAAATATTGTAAAAATGGCAGATTTGTATCTTAATTTGTAAAATGCCTAAGAAATTCATCCCAACTCCAATTTTAACTTTTCAAATATGTTTTCTGTACCAAATTAAATGTTCTTTCCAAATATAAAATTTGTTTACTGTTTTGAATATTTTAAATTGTTGAAATATTTGAAAACTTGTCAAATTCACTTAAAATTGCAAAATTCATAACTTGTTCATAAAAATTCCAAATTTCACAAACCAAATATGTTTTCCAATCAATTTTTCATGTACTTTCCAAATATAAATTTTGTTTGCTGTTTTGAATAATTTAAATTGCTGAAAACAACTGTTTCTTGTTTATTGCATTTAAAATTGCCAAAATAACTTGCTCATTTTAAATCCAATTTCCACAAATGAAATATGTTTTCCATGCAAAATTAAACCATCTTTCCAAATATAAATTTTGTTTCATGTTTTGAATAATTAAAATTGGTTAAATGATTTAAACCTTGTTTAAATCATTTAATATTGCTAAATTCATAACTTGATCAAAACAAATTCTTTTGGGACATATAAAATATGTTTTCAAACCATAAAAGCATAAACCTTTCAAATATGAATCTCACTTAATGTTTTGAACAAATAAAAATTCAAATAAGTTCATGTTTGAATTAAATTCATTTAATTCTTGCTTAAACTTGTTTAATTCATAAATAATTTATTTGAAATCCTTTTTCAACAAGTGAAACATGTAATCCACCCAAAATCTTGTGTTCTTCTCAAATATAAACTTTGTTATCTATTTTGAACAATTAAAAGTGGTGAAAACAACAATTGCTTGAGCAACACCTTCAAGTAACCAAAATTTCCTAACTTAATGAATGAATTTCCAAACTTGTTAAGCCTTATTTCCATTTGGTTCTAATGTTGTTATTTTGCTGTTTTCCTTTTGCATGCATCATGCTAATCCACTTTCATATAATGATTAGTTGTAAAGCAATTAATTCAACCATAATTCATGGATCTTTTCCATATGCAATCCAATTGCATATGGGTCCAATTAAATTGTGTTATCTTGTCAAGTAGTTTATTTTGATGCATCTATTAACATGACATACATCATCCCATGTTTGTGCACCTATGCCATGATATTGATTGTTTATTTCTGCCTTGTTTGTTTGCTTCTTCTCGGATATACGACGACGTTGAGACCGACGATACTTACGACACCCCTTCTAAGGATTTAGCTCAGTACCAGGCTACTGGGTTTTGCAGGCAAGTTATCACTCACATGAACCATTGTGTTCCTTTCAACATTGGTTACCGATACTTTCCGTTGTCTATTTCTGCTAGCCTTAGTAGTAGTTGTTTCTGTTACGAACCTATCACATGAATCCCTTAACCCTGATATTGCCTCATCTCCCTTCCTACAACCATTGTTTGAGCCCGTGTCTTACTAGCATGCTTAGGTTGCTTTGCTCGAGTCTGTTACCCGTTACTTCTGTTACTATTTCATTATGTTCTGGGGGCTCGATGTTTAATCAATCAATCATGCTAATGTTACTATTAATAATAAACTTGATGATAAGGCACCGGCAGGAGGCCCATGAGAGGTTTTGGAGCCTGCTAGTGTCGACCCTAATAGGAAAAGGGTCTTGTCTACTGATCCATGATGAGCGCACTACCCGCATTTGGGAAGCGAGTATGGCGCCCCCCTCAACTTGACCTGATTCGCATCTCGTCCAAATCGCCTCATTTAGTTCGTGTGTTCTATTTGCCGCATGCATGTTTTTGCGAGCCCAGGCCAGGGTGGAACTTTCGTAGTCGGCATATAGGGGGACACGTTCTTAGAGTGCTATGAGGGTCCATTTTCTTCTGGGCTCGATTAGCCGTGCGCCCAAGGTTCTTTGGGCTTGATGCGAAGAATGGTTGGTTGTGTTGAGTGCCCCGCTTGGTGGGTGATCTCCCATCTGGCGGGATATTCATGAGTGTACGGCCAAATTGGTGCAACCCTGCAGGGATAATCTTCTCGAGAAGCCGTGTTTTCCGCGGTTATGGATTACTTGGTGAAAGTACTGGCTAACAAGTACTCAGGACAACTTAAACATAATGATCAAACATGTTACACCCAATGATTAATAACTTGACTAGTAATAGGTTGACGACACAATAACTTGATTCACCGTTAATACAACAGTGTGAGTTATCCTCGGATTGCTTCTTTGGATAAGGGGCGAGATCCAGGATGGGTTTGTTTGAAGTTATCTTTCAGTTGGTTACAATCCTCGATCTTATCCCCTTTCTGTTAGCCGGCAGTGGTAGAATCTCTGTAGTTGGTTAGCGCAGCCAGTTGCAGCATCTTTTATATCCCCTTTCTTCCGTTGAACCCAAGGCATCTGTGCTTGGTGTTGACGGGTTACACTTTGGTGAACTGTGAGTCTTGCTTGCCAGTACGTTTATGTACTGACCCCTTTGGGGCTGTGGTTTACGCAGACGACGTTTCCGAGGATCTTCATGGTGGCTGCTACGTGGAGTATGACGAGACTGCTGACGAGTAGATAGCGGACCCGGGCAGGATCCGAGACTTCGTGGATGGGCTCCGTCTGTTTGTCTCCGGCCTCTTAGGCCTATTTGGTTCTTGTCTGTACTCAGACATGTTGAATGCTTCCGCTGTATTGCAATGATGTATTGTTGGGACATGTGTCCTCTGAATGATTGTATTTGCTATCTCTGCTCTAATGAGAGCCATTTGCAACTTATTTCAATCTTTTGTGTCGTAGAGATCTGTTGTGATATCACTTGTTAAACGCCGTTGACGTACCATGTGTGTATGGTTTGAAGTACGTCGACGGAAGTGCCTTTGATCTCTAGTGGATAGTTTACATCGACGATGGATTAGCAGGGCTTGTGTTGTCGCGCATAAGCGCAGGCCTACCAGGAAGCTGGGACGTGGGAGCAGTTATGCCCCATAATCCAAGCATCTGATATCCAGTTCGTACGGTGAGTATCCCCTAGAAATCAGGGTGCGACATACCTCGAGTTTCCTGTCTTCCGAATAGCACCTGCTTTCTACTCTGTAACCGAGTGAAAAGACTTAGAGAATTTCTCCTCTTGTGCCCCTGCAGCGCAGAGCACAATCCAGCCTTCCGTGTCGCAACTGGACACGTGCCAAGCATCCGCGACCCCGACGTCTCGTTGCCCAGGACACGACGTGCCACGCGCCCAGTTTTCACGGAGCGGGCCCACAGGCTCGTCATGTCCCATCAAGCGCAGTAATATCCCACGATCTGGTCGTGGGATCAACTGTGGCCGTTACGCGCGCGTTCCGCGCTTGCGTGCGTTTCTATCCGGCCACAGGCCCCACCACACGGGAATCATGGCCACGATTGATCCCACTACCCCGATGGTAACGGTAGCCTGAGGCGAGGGTATAAATACCCCCACCGGTAACTTCCTTTTCTCGTCCCTTCGCACTTTTCCCCTTTCATCTCTCTGTTCTTCTCCGCCGCCGAGCTCTCCGCCGCCGCGCAACCTCTTGCGCCGCCGCGGACTCACCCAATCCACTCACCACACTCCGATTCTTCCCATCTTCCCTGCTCGTGACCATGTCTCGCGCCGGCTGGGCTGGTTCGCACGTCACCGCCGAGGACTGCGCCTGGCTCGTGAACACCCGGAGGGTTCCTCCTGGTGTTCAGTGCCGACCGTCTGAGGGCGAGATCGTGCCAACCCCGCGGGAGGGCGAGCATGTTGTCTTCCTGTCGCATTTCGAGCGCGGATTCGGCCTTCCGGCCTCCGACTTTCTCCGCCGCTTCCTGGACCACTTCGGTCTCCAAATGCATCACTTGCCACCAAACGCCGTCGTCTTCCTCGCTTACCACGCCGTGGTATGCGAGGCCTTTCTCGGTATCCATCCCACTACAGATACCTGGTTGAAGTATTTCCATCTTCGCCAGCAAACCACCGGGAAGAAGGATGGCGCGGCCGCCAGCGCCCGCGCGACCGATACTGGCTGCGCCATGATGGTGCAGCGGTCGGGGACCAATCACCCTCGCATCAAGGGTTTGGAATCCGTCCGGATGTGGCAGAAGACCTTCCTCTACGTCAAGAACATCCCCGCCACGGAAGGAGGCCAGGTAACTGACAGAATCAATCTGCCTGCTTGGAGCAATCGCGCTCCATCCGGGAAGAATTGGAAGGCGAAGCCCTCCAACGACCTCAACTCGACGGAGATAGATGAGCGGCTCGGTGTTCTGATCAACGAGGGCCTCAAGAGCGATGATCCTGTGGCTTGCTGGATCAAGAATCGCGTGCTGCCTCTGCAGGAGCGCAGCCATCTGATGTGCTATATGGGAGGCCCCCGCGACTGCACCAGAACGACCACCATCGAGCTCGACAACGCGGATGTTCCCGTGCACGCCAGGGCCATCTTGACAACAAGCCTTGGTGACCACTGGCAGTATGGGTTCATCCCATTCAGCCGCACGAAACCGATTGCCCGGGTACGTTCTCCTTATTCTGCTTTCGATATTTGCCATCCGACTAGAAAATCTTCTCTCTTGGCTACGACTAGCAATTGCATTCCGTACCGAGTAGAGTATTTAGTAGAATTGCATAGGCTTAGTGTGCTTTGTGCCTGCACGCCTTGTCGGGTAGGATATTCAGTAAGGTTGCTTAGGTTTTAGTGTGCTTTGTGTTTGCACGCCTATCCGAGTAGAACATTCGGTAGCATTGCTTAGGCCTAGTGTGCTTTGTGTTTGCACGCCTATCCGAATAGAACATTCGGTAAAATTGCTTAGGCTTAGTGTGCTTTGAGTTTGCACGCCTATCCGAGTAGGATACCTTTCTGCTACTCGGCTAACTTGTGACACTTCTCCGCTCTTCAGGTCCTCAATCGCCAGCTTATGGAGAGCTGTGAACGCTTTGAAGGCAATTGGTTTGCTGACCGAGAGGAGGACGACAAGGCCTCTTTTGAGACTGCAGACCAGATCAACCTTCCTCACTCCCCTACGACAGAGAAGCAGCCTGCCGAAACATCCCTTCGCGACTGGTCTGATGACGAGTTCGAAGGTAAGTGAATTCGCGCTCTCCCTCTGCGAAAAGCACAAGCCCTTTGCCTGCTGTTTCTGAAGTGGTTTCCTTCCTCCCTATTTCACAGATGCTGCAAATGCTGAGGATGATGACGAGGACGAGGAGGAGAAAGCCCTTGAGGTCAATCCTCTTTCTGTTGCTGCACCAGCTACCCGCAAACGGACCGGCAGCGGCGCCCTAGAGCCCCCCGCCAAGAAGAAGAAGGTGACCGAGAAGACGACTAAGAAAGCGGTCGTGAAGAGAACGAGGCGAACAATTTCCTCTACCACCGCGTAAGTTTCTTCTCGGTTGCATGTTTCAGTTTGCTTTGCTCTTCTCGGTTGACTCCCAATCCCTTTCCTTCACTGTTTTCTCTTGTTTTCCTCTGCCCTTTTCTTATCTTTGATTCCAATTTCCTCTCCAGAGCCCCCTTGAACGCGGATGTCGCTCTTGCATCCAGCGAAACTCAGAAGAAGACTGCCATCAATGTCGACAAGCTAATCGACCTCGATGGCGACGAGAACAATGCCGCCAACGCACCACTGCAGGGCACTGATGCCCAAACCACTGACACAGAGCAGCAATCCCGCGCCGAACAGGAGGCGTAGGGCACTGCTCATCAAGAGAGGCAAGAAGCCGACACCGCCGAGGGGAATCAAGACCGTGATCAGGAGATGCACGATGATGACGCCGTCGTCGAGCGGCAAGAAGCCGAACCTGAGCAGCCAGCCACAGACGCTGCCGGACAAGAGGATCCCGCTGCCGAGCAGCGGGTAGAAGTTGCGGCCATGACTGAGGAGTATCCCCTGAGCAGTGCGCAACCAGGCGCTGCACAGGGTAGCACGCAACCAGATGCTGCACAAAGTGGTGGGTCCGTGGTGCCACCCATTGATCAAGGCTCTGCACCGCCAGATTCCTCCTTGGTGCCACAGACCAAGGACGCAGCCAGCCCTCCTGCCGGGCGAGTAACCAGGAAACAAGCCCTAGATGCTCTGAAGGAGGCAGTCGAGAAGAGGGCAGCCGAGAAGAAGGAAGCCGAGACGCAGAAGGTCGAGAAGCCAACCGCTCAGAAAGAGAAGGCAAAGAAGAAAGCTGCCGACAAGCCGCCGCCGACACCAGCTGGCCAGTCCAGGCAGCTGGTTATCCGCAATCCCAGTGCGGTTCCTGCCGCCGCTACCGTAGCTGATCAGCCCCTCTACCCGGATTATATGGTAAAGGTCAGCCAACAGCGCCAGATTGGCCTTTCCGTCGAGGACCGGAAGATTGCTCTCACAAGAGGAAGGAAAGCCTTGGCGGTGGACTCCGGGCCCTCGGCCCCAAACCAGGACAGATCCGCCTCCATTCCTTCTCGGGGAGCTCAAGACCAGGCGATATCATCCCAGAGCCTTGAGCAGGTACTCGACCTCATCGGCTTCATTGATGCCAAATGTGATAGCAAGATTCTCGGCAACCCCAACTGGAACGGCATCGATTTGGGCGACATCGACCACATGCGCCAGGACTGGAACAAGGTGGACTTGGGTTGCAAACCCATGACCGTCTCGACCACTTCTGCTACTCTGGCTGCCAAGATGTTCGTGCACCGCAAGAATGCAGAAGATCTCGAGCAGTCTTACGCGGTAAGCCTCAACTTATCTTTTCCGAGTTGTATCTCTGCTTCTTTTCTTCTCTTCCTCTTATCCTTATCCATCACCCAGTCCCCGAGATTCTGGCCTAGTAGGCGGATACTCTTCCGAGTAGCCGCCTTCTCGGGTGGAATCTCAAATACTTTGCCTGACACTTGTTTCTTTTGCTTCTCAGAATAGTGTACTGAAGCGGACCGACTTGCACCGCCGACTTCTCTGGAACCACGCCATTGCAAAGAGGCGTATTGCCGCCCTTGAGAAGGAGAAGGTGAGCGCCGAGGAAGCCGACAAGGAGGTTATGAACAGTACCATGAGGCTGTCCGAGGTGGAAGGTACGCTTCTCGCTTACGCGGTTCTTGCGTTTTTTGTTTACGCCCGCTATTGCTTTTTGCGTTAACCATCTCTACTCTGCAGGGAAACTGAAGGCCCTGGCTGACGAGCACTCGAACTGCCGTGCTTTTGTTGCGAATGCCGAGACCACCATCAAGAAGCTAGAAGGTAAACCTCCGTCTACTCGGTTTGCCCTTGTGTCTGTTTCCTTTGCTTCTCTGCTAACCGTGCTTTGCTCTTTTCAGAAGATCATAAGAAGTTTGTTGTCGAGCATCAGGATTGCCTCAAACCTGCAGAGGTGGAGGTGCGACTAGTAAGCCAATCTGCAGCTCTGCAGAGTGCACACACTACCGAGATGGAGACGCTGCAACTCCAGCTGCAGAAGGCACTCCAGGATGCTGTCAAGCTTGGCGACGAGAGGGACAGAGCCATCGCCGAGAAGGCAAAAGCCGAGACAACCTTCAATGCCAAGATGAAAACCCTCGAGAAGGAGTGCGAGGTACTGAAAAAAGCCAATGTTGGGCTCTTTTCTCAGCTG
The DNA here is from genome assembly GCA_028641055.1 of Alopecurus myosuroides. Lineage (NCBI taxonomy): Eukaryota > Viridiplantae > Streptophyta > Magnoliopsida > Poales > Poaceae > Alopecurus > Alopecurus myosuroides. The sequence goes on along the minus strand of JAPCYS010003212.1, from coordinate 65,849 downwards.
GATGGGCTCCGCTTGCTCGAGGAGAAGCACGTGTCCAATGAAGAAACATGGAAGACCCAGCTGCAGCAGCTGCGCCACGAGATGAACAGTAAGTTCTTTCCTTTCTGCATCTCTTCTTCTCGGTCATACCTCTTCTCTGATTCTGTTACTGAACTTGTCGCTTGCTTCTTGCAGAAATCTTTCCTGACATCGTGTCCGCTTGCGCCCCTGCTTTGGCCAAGGCCCAAGCAGCTCGTGTTGAGAAGGGCGAGGCTGCGGACACCAGAGCCGACATTGAGGACAGCCTGCTGGTGATGCGAGGGCATTTCGAACGCCTAGCCGGCGTGGGCACCGACCTGGTGCGCGTCGGCTTCGAGCTTCACAAGCTATTCTGGCCTGAAGATTCCGCGCCGACAACCATCGATGGCCTTGCTCTGAAGCTGCGCAATGTGAAGGCCGAATTGAAGAAGTGGCGCGCCTCGGGAGCTCGGGCAGGCGCTGATCTGATGCTGCTCTGCGTCGCCTCCTGGTACGAGAATCTGAACATGCAGGTCATCCCGCGGGAAGCGCGCCAATTCCAAGTGGGAGATGGATCCCAGCTGCGTGACCACGCGCAAACTGATTGCGTATGAGGTTGCGGAGTGCGCGGATACGGCCACTTTCATCGATGGCCTCCCTGAGCCCGACACCGAGTTGGAGGAGGACGAGGAGGAGGATGAAGAGACGGATCCCGAGCTGGGCTTCTTCGATTCGCCTCAGGGCAAAGAGAAGGCCGCGGTCATCGCGAGCAGCGATGAAGAGGTCGAGGAGATCGACACAGCTGCCCTCGAGTTCGGCACCTCCTCAGGAGCCGCACTCGACGACACGGTGCGCAGCCACGCCCCGAGACCGGCTCCGCTTCCGCGACAACGCCATCTCGGTGGCCACTGCTACTTCTGAGCAGCTCGCCACCGAGCCTGACGCCGAGCAAGCGAGGACTGTTGATGCCAGCGCAGAGGCGGACGCCACCAAGGCCACCGAGGAAAGCGAAGCAACCAAGGCGAGCACCGAGAACGCCCCATCAACCTGAATTTGATTTCATCCTGCAAATTTCTTACTCAAACACTTATCAGATCCCCGGGATGCCGGGAGCAGATGTACCAGACTATGTTATTCCGTTGCTACTCAATTTTATTCCCACTTTTGTTACTTCCAACTTAATCAATTTGTTCAACCTGGGCTGGATGCCGAGTTGCGTTATCATGCGAGTCCCCGAGTTGCATTTTTATTCACTCTCCCTTTTCGTCTCAGCTCTACCCGCAACTTGTTGCTTTTTTGGTATTCGAGTCACAAGAGTTAAAGAGTAGAGCTGCAAATACTTAGCCGCTTAGAAACAATCATAGTAACGCAGCCCACCATTTAGCCGGAAAGACAATTCACAGAACAGTAACAAAAACACCCTACTCGGTTCCTGCACTCTTCTTTTCCTTAGTAATTTTTCTTGTGCTCATGGACCTTTTGCTTGTTCTCTTGCTTGCCATGAAGCCGGGTTTCGGACAGCAGCAAAGTCGAAGAGTTGGCATGTAGGTTTAAACATAGTACTCAATGTACCTTTGAATTTTGAAGTAGAGCAACCGAATAGGTAAAAGGTAAAGCCGAGTAAAAACACTTAGAGCAATTTTGGACGAGGGCAGTCCCCGAGAACAATTTCAGATTGCAGAGTAGAATTTCAACTCGGATAAGAGGGTACATACACATCTTTGCTCACGAATGAAAACGACGAAGTAGAGCTACATTCCAAGGGCGCTTGGTTTCCTCTTCGGATTTATCTGCCCTGTTCGCCTGTGGTGGGCGCACATCTACAAGATAGTACGCATCATTGTGCAGCGCTTTGCTCACAATAAAAGGCCCTTCCCATGGAGGAGACAACTTGTGCATCCCGGCTGTGCGCTGCACAAGCCTAAGGACCATGTCTCCTTCTCGGAAAACCCTTGGGTTCACCTTTCGGCTATGATACCGCCGCAGGTTTTGCTGGTAGATAGCCGAACGTGACAGAGTCAGCTCTCTTGCTTCTTCAAGCAGGTCAACGTCGTCTTCTCGAGCTTCTCTCGCCTCCACCTCTGTGTAGAGGGTTACTCGGGGGGAGTCATGCTCTAAGTCTATTGGCAACACGGCCTCAGCCCCGTATACCAAGAAGAATGGCGTGTAGCCGGTTGACCGGTTAGGGGTAGTCCTTAGACTCCACAACACCGCTGGCAACTCGTCTAACCAACACCCAGGTGTTTTCAGCAGCGGCTCCATCAGCCTTGGCTTTATGCCTGCCAATACCATGCCATTTGCTCTTTCAACTTGCCCATTGGATGCAGGGTGCGCGACTGACGCAACGTCTAGTCAGATATGCTTATCTCTGCAAAACCGCACCATTGCTCCCTCAGCAAAGTTTGTGCCGTTGTCGGTGATGATACTGTGCGGGTAGCCATATCTCAGGATCACATCCTTCACGAATTTCACAGTCGTGGCCCCATCACACCTCCGAATAGGTTTCACTTCAATCCACTTGGTGAACTTGTCCACCATGACCAGGATGTGAGTCATGTTGCCTCTAGCCGGCTGGAAAGGCCCAACCATGTCCAAACACCAAACAGCAAATGGCCAGGTGATAGGAATTGTTTTCAACTCGGAAGCAGGCATGTGAATCTTACTTGCGAACATCTGGCAGCCTGTGCACTTCCTCACGATATCCTCTTGCTGCAGTGCTGTCAGCCAGTAGAAACCATGCCGGAAAGCTTTCTGGACCAGCGCCCGAGAAGAGGCATGGTGCCCGCATTCTCCTTGGTGTATCTCTACCAGGATCTCCTCTCCTTCTGCTGGATCCACACAACGTTGCAGTACGCCTGTGGCACTTCTCTTGTGCAGCACATCTCGGACTATAGTGTAGCCCTTGGATCTTCTCTGAATCTGCCTTGCAGTCACCTCATCTTCAGGTAGAGTACCGTCCCTTAGAAAGGATAATATGGGCATAGCCCAACTCGGTGTCTCCCGTGCGGGAAACACTGGTTCGTCCACTTCCATTGGGACGGGTACCTCTGGTTGCTCTTTAGGGGTGGGAGCACTTCTTTGCAGCCCAGATCGATTGGCGAGAACCTCCTCAATGAATGCGATAGTCCCCGGGTTAAGGACAGCAGTCCCCGAGTAAGGAGTGGCAGTCCCCGAGTAAGGAATGGCAGTCCCCGAGTAAGGAGTGGCAGTCCCCGAGTAAGGAGTGGCAGTCCCCGAGTAAGGAGTGGCAGTCCCCGAGTAAGGAGTGGCAGTCCCCGAGTAGAGGACGGAAGTCCCCGGGTTTCCTGTAGCATTCTCCCAGTCAATCTCCATGGGATCAGATTCCTCACTTGGCAGAGAAGGAACAAATATAGACTCCGAGTTGGGAGAAGGCTTGATGGATGGCTTCCTCAAATGCTCCAAGGCGATTCCCGCCGGGATGGATTGCCGAGAAGATCCCAACTTGGATAACTCATCTGCTGCTTCGTTCTCTGCTCGGTGAACGTGCTGGAACTCACAACCTTCGAAGAACCCAGTCATAGACTGCACCAGGAAGCGATATGATGCCATGTTGGCATCTAGAGCATCCCATGTACCCGAGACTTGCTGCACCACCAGATCTGAATCACCATAGCATATGATGCGCTGTACTCCAACTTCCTTCGCTACTCGCAAACCATGCACCACTGCCTCGTACTCTGCTACATTGTTGGATGCCTTGAAGTGAATCTGCAACACATACTTGAGCTGATCTCGCTTAGGTGACGTAAGCACAACACCAGCACCAAGGCCTTCCTTCACCTTTGAGCCATCAAAGTGCATCTTCCAGTAGTTAGAAACTGGAGCAGGAGGTTCATACTGCACCTCGGCCCAGTCCACCAGGAATTCCGCCAGAATCTGAGACTTGATAGCTTCTCTTCTTGCATACCCAGGTGCATACGCGGCTAGCTCGATTGCCCACTTGGCTACTCTGCCACTTGCCTCCTTGTTACCCATGATGTCCGAGATGGGAGCAGAGCTCACAACCGTGATGGGGTGCTCCTGGAAATAATGTTTCAGCTTCCTGGCGCCTAGGTACACACCATAGGCCATCTTCTGGTAGTGCGGATAGTTTTGCTTGGAACTGGACAGCACTTCACTGAGATAGTATACTGGGCGCTGCACACTCTTGCCCTCTTCTTCTCGTTCCACCACAATCACCACACTGACTACTCGGTTAGTCGCGGCAATGTACAGCAGCATTGGCTCCTTGGGTAGCGGACTAGCCAAGATGGGAGCACTAGCCAGCATTGCTTTCAGCTCGTTGAATGCCACATCCGCTTGCGGAGTCCAGACAAACTTGTCACTTTTCTTCATCAGTTGGTACAGAGGCAGGGCCTTCTCGCCCATTCGGCCCAGAAACCGGCTCAGAGATGCCAAGCAACCTGTGAACTTATGTACATCTTTCAGTGATCTCGGCAAAGACATGCTCTCAATAGCTTTTATCTTTGAAGGATTGGCTTCAATGCCCCGACTAGACACCAGGAAGCCGAGTAGCTTGCCAGCCGGGACACCAAAGGTGCATTTACTCGGATTCAGCTTCATTTTGTACTTGCGTAGGTTAGCAAAGGTTTCCTCCAGGTCGGCAAGCAGAGTATGTGGTTTATTCGTTTTGATGACAATGTCTACGTACACCTGCACATTCTTGCCGAGCTGGTCGTGCAAGCATTTCTGCATGCATCTCTGATAGGTTGCACCCATTCCTCAAGCCAAAACACATGACACGATAGCAATAAGCCCCGTACGGGGTAATGAAAGCAGTCTTTATTTGATCAGCAGGGTTGAGTGCAATCTGGTGAAAACCAGAGTAGGCATCTATGAAAGACAACAGTTCACAACCAGCAGCGGAATCGATCACCTGATCGATGCGAGGTAGCGGGAAAGGATCCTTGGGGCATGCCTTGTTCAAGTCGGTGTAGTCGACACACATGCGCCATGCAGTGGCAGCCTTGGGATCCTCCTTCTTCTTCTCGACCATGACCGGGTTGGCTAGCCAATCCGGATGCAGCACCTCCATGATGAAATTGCTTATCAGTAACTTGGTGATCTGGTCACCAATGGCCTTACTTCTCTTATCTCCGAAGCGGCGCATAGCCTGCTTCACTGGTTTGGCGTCAGGTCGCACATGTAATGAGTGCTCAACCAACTCCCTCGGGACTCCTGGTAGATCTTCATTGGACCAGGCGAAAACATCCCGATTCTCACGGAGGAAGTGGATGAGCTCGCTTTCCTATTTCTCCGCCAACCCGGAGCCAATGATGGCTACGCGGTCGGGGAACTCGGGGTCGACCTGGACCTTCTTTGTCTCCTTGGCAGCCTGAAAAGCAGTGCCGTGCTGGGTACTCGGCACACCCTGTGCACCAGCTTGCGCGGACTGAGCCATAGCTACCACCTCATACATCTTCTTCTTCTCGGCAGCAATCACCATTGACTCCGCCAACTGGGAGCTAGCAGAGGCACACTCCATGGACTTCTTGTAGTCACCAGAGATAGTGATGATGCCATTGGGTCCAGGGATCTTCATCTTCAGATATGCAACATGGGTAGAGGCCATAAACTTGCTCAGAGCAGGCCTGCCGAGTAGAGCATGGTAAGGACTCTGATGATCCACCACCTCGAATTGCAGGCGCTCTGTGCGACAGTTATCCCTGGTGCCGAATAGCACATCGATCCATACTCGGCCAATCGGGTTGCACGAGATCCCGGGCACAATGCCATGGAAGGTGGTCTTGCTAGGCAGCATTATGTTCTCGGCCAGGCCAAGCTTCTCGAGTGTGTCTTTGTACACAATGTTGATGCTGCTGCCGTTGTCGATTAGCACCTTGCTGAACCTCACATTCTTCTCGGGACCCAGGAAGGTAGGATCCAGCACCAAGGCATAGCTACCCGGATTGGGCATCACCTTGGGATGATCTACTCGGGACCACCTAATCTCCTGGTCACACCAATACATGTAGTGAGGGACAACAGGAATCACTGCATTGACCTCCATGGCCCGCCTGTGCTGTGATTGCTTGTCGACTGGCTCAGAAGTGAAGATCATGTAACTCTCATGGTGCTCTTGGTACTCATTGGAGCCTCCGCCCCCATTGTTGCCGTTGTTGTTGTTGCCCTGATAGTTGTTGTTGTTGCCTCTGTTGTTGTTGTTGTTGTTGCGGTTGTAGTTGTTGTTGTTGTTGCGGTATCTCTCATTGTTGAAGTTTTGGTTGGCTCCTAAAGCCACTTGGTTCACATTCTCTCTTCTCGGGTACACTGGGCCGAGAGCTGCGGGTGCGCGAGTAGGCTGCACATTGGCATTGGCCGCTGGCAGAGGAGGAGGAGGAGGCAAGCCATCACTCTTGATCGCCTCCCACCACTCGCACTGCCGAGTAGTGTGGTTAGCAGGCCTCGAGGGGTGGTGAGTGTGAAAGCTGCATGGGCCATCCTTCATGTCATCAAAGACAAACTTCTTCGGCTGCTCGGAGTTCCCGCTACCGACTGAGAGGTGCGAAATGGCTTCTTGTTGCCTTGGCCCTGGTTCTGGTTCTGCCGTAGGCTCCAGCAGGTTTCTGCCTCTGGCTGCCACCAGCTCCAACAGTCACTGCATTCACCTCTTCAGGATCGTACCGAGTATCTACTCGGCGCTTGTTGCGGAACTCGTTGCGCTTGCCGTTGCTGAAGTTTTTTCTCGGCTCAGAGGAGTCCATCAGTGGCTGAGTGGGATCACCAAGTGCGTACTGATCCGCAATCTTGATGGTCTCCGCCAGAGTGTTCGGCATCTCCCTCTGCAATCGCTGCCACAGCATACTGCCATGTCTGCATCCCTGTGCAAACCAAGTAATGGCCTGTGCTTCATTCACACCCTCACAGGTGTTCCTCAATGTACTCCACCGAGTAAGATACTCGCGGTCTGTCTCGTCTTCTCGCTGCCTGCAAGCGGATAGCTGCTGTGGCCTATTCGGCCTCTTGTATGTGCTCGTGAAGTTGCTGATGAAGGCATCCGAGAAGTCCAGCCAGCAGTTAATGCTGTTCTTGGGCAAGTTGTTGAGCCAAGTGCGAGCTGGACCCTCTAGCATCTGCGGAACATAGCGCACAGCCCATCTTCTGTTGCCATTCGCGATATGGACCGCGGTGACATAGTCATTGAGCCAATCTTCAGGCTTGGTGCTGCCATTGTAGCTCTTGGTGCCTCTTGCAAGCTGGAAGTTCTTCACGGACGGCTCGTTCATGATGCGCGGGCCAAAGCACTCGGGGCCGGGAGGACCCGTGCTCTCCAGCCGCGCCGACAAGCTGATCCGGTCCAACTGATGCCTCGCATCTCCAGGCGCCAGCATGCGCTCGCCAACACGATCATGGACATCATAGCCCGCCATCTCCATGGCCGAGTAGCCATCATCATACCTGTCCACCTGCACAGCTGCAGGCTACTCCACCGGGTTGGCGACTGGTGCCACTCGCGCTGCTGCCTCTGCCGAGTAGGCGGAGCAGCGGGACGCCGAGAAGGACCTGGGCGCGCTTCATCTCGGGCTCGGCTTTGAGCTTGATGGGCTTGAGAGCCTGCTCTTGCAGCGTTGTGTTCCTGCCCGGGCTGCTGCGGCACAGCAAGCTGTTTCGCGGCAGCAGCCGGGTCATACACCTGCATTTGCCTGTCTCTGCCCGAACGCCCGCTGCGGCTCTTCTCGCGGCTGGGGTGCGGAGACGAGGCTTGATCGTTAGATCTAGCCGCGTGTGAGTGAACCACCTGCGAAGCCCCAGCACCCGGGTTGGCCTTCCGGAACTCCTCATTCTGCCTAGCAGCCTCCAACACCAACTCATTGAGTCTTTCTTGCTGCCTAACACGCGCATCGCCATCTAGGCGAGGCAACTCGGCAGCTACAGCCTTTGCAGCTCTAAGTGTCTTGGCGGGTGTGCTATATCTGGGCCTAGTGGAGGTGTTTGCGGTGGCGGACTGAGCAGGAGCCTCTACAACTGTCGCCATCTCGGCGCCAAGGTTGCGCCGAGTAGCACCTACTCTGCTAGCCCTCCTAGCGACTGGCGTGAAGCCGTGAGCCTTGTTGTACTCAAGCTGATCTAGACTCAACTCCAACCTCACCTTATCCAACTCCGCCTGCTCGGCAAGCAGCTCCAGGTGTTGCCGCTCGAGCTGCTCCCTCATGGCTAGAAGCTCGATGTCGGTGGGAGTCGGCATGCCAGGTCGCGTAGCCGACGCGGGAATGACCGTAGACGTGGAAGGCGGCAAGTTGCTCTCCTTCTCATAGGGCCGGTGAACCCTGCCACCAGCAGCCGGTGCATCAATCTCCTCGACGACGGCCGCAGCGCCAGTAGCGGCTGCGCCAGTGTTTGCCGCCAAGCCCGTCACCATCACCTCAGCGCAGTTCGCAGAGCGGCACGCGGGCCTTCCGCGAGCAGCGATCACCGCGGGAGGATCCTCCGCGTCATGCACCAGCTCGGGGTACTCGCGGTTGGCAACGGTGGCGACGTAAACGAGGTGAGAGCCGAAGGAGATCACCGAGCCGCCCTCCGGCATGGCCCTGCCGCCGAAATCGCCGGCGTTGTCGGTGACGAAGTCGAAGGAGCCGAATCTGTGGACAAGGCCACAGACCACGCGCTCCGCTGAAGAAGATCCCATCCGAACAGAAACTCCAACCAGCGCCGCTGGTTGCCCCACGGTGGGCGCCAACTGTCGTGGTGGTGTCACGGCAGATGCCATGGGATGGCTAAAGATGTGGGGACGAAGGACGCTGGAGGTGCTCGGGGAGGGATCACGCGATGAATAGCCGCATGAGGTACGAAGTAAACACTGCCCACAACACGATCTACCCAGGTTCAGGGCCCTCGTGAGGAGGTAAAACCCCTACTCCTGCCTTTCCTTGTGTATTCTGGTGTCTCACCGAGTAGCCACAGTACAACGTTCTTGCTACCGAGTAGCCACTATCCTCTCTAGATGATGAACTAGGTCAAGAATTAGGTCACCAAGTGTTTCGATCCTCACGCAGGAGGCGGCGGGGCACCTTATATACACGGTGCCCAGCCGGATACGTCCAAACATGGACAAGTGTCGACATAGTGTGCACATCGTCCTTCTTCCGGGTTCCCGCTGACAGCTTTGGTTCCTAATCTTGGTTGCATCTGGAAAGTCGTTGGGCAAAACAAGGGGACAGACTGGTATCACTGTGCCAAACACAGAGTAGGCCCCCCTTATCCTGCGACGGCCTGCTTCCATGCTGTCACTTTCAGGCAGGCCGGTCCCAGATGAACAGTAGTTCGAATACTGCCAAGTACGGACCCAGGATACGCGGGATCCTGTGTCAGAACGGCTCCTTTGACTTTCTGGCCCGAGTAGGTTCCCGCCAATTTTACTCGGGCCAACTCTTCTACTCGAATGGAGAGAACTTGAATGATTCTTCCTTCTAGTCATCTTGAGGTGAGACCGAGTAGCAGTCAACCGGGTAGCAAGTACCGGGTAGGCGGCTACTCGACCAAACCTCTCTTCTGACAGTCGCCTTTACCACTTGCCTTTACCCTACTCGGGGGTAACCCCCCGACATATTGCTTGGAATTGCACTAGTGGCACCGAGAGTGCATGTTTTGCACTTGTGAGAGCGTAGTTCGATTAGGCTTGGCATTTGTATCCCCATATAGCAAAAAGTGAAAAGAGAAAAGAAGAAAAAGATCGATGCCAAGTGATGTCCATTGTAGAAACGTGTAGCTTCGTGTTGCAAAAGAGAAGAGAGTGACCAGTGGCCATGGTGTGAATCTTGTTGCCTCTTATAGTTTGCGATTTGAGCTAGCGTCCTCCTTGTGTTGGTGTGGCATTGACCTTAGTCTTCGATAGGAACATTTCGACCCCGGTCGTCCTTTGGCCGCACTAATCCCATTAATCACTTGTGTGTGGGTGTTCCATTTTTTTTCCTCCACTAGGATTCGGTTCTTTTTCTAACATTTCATTTCGGTTTTTCTCTACATTTTACAACAAACTTTTCTTTGGATTTATTGATTTTTCTTTTCCACTTTCCTCTCCCATTTTGAAATCCACATAAAGCGTGTGTGTTGTCGTTTGCAATTTTTGTTCGATGTTTTCAGACTCACTTTTAACATAACACCCTACACCTAGGCTCGTCCACTAGCCTCAATACGACCAAAAAAGGTAACGTTGGATAAGTGAGACATCTATTCTTCATATCACACTTGTGTGCTTTTGAGATCGCTAGGGAAGGAGCATTCACAAGTGCGAGTTCGGAGGATGACGGAAACCACTTCTTCAACGTCAACGCCCACAACTTCGTCAACCGCAACGAACATTTTCATCTTTGCCAACTTGTTCACAACGGATTGGAGTGCTTGGAACATCGAATACAAGATCAACACGCTCAATTGAATGATCACATGGCGCATATCAACATCAACTTTACCAACCTTGCCACCCGCCATGGATCATCATCGTCCTCAAAAGTCAAGATGTTCAAGCCACCAAACCCAAGCTCATCACCAAGATCGTTGCCATGATCATCACCCCCACATGGAAGATGGTGGACAACCTAGCTCTGATACAACATCACCATCTCCTCCTCCATAAGCTCCTCGACTAAATTGGTATGAGGATAGCTCTCCATCACCACTTCCCCGACACCGCCAAGGCTATGGTGACCCTCTTCAAGATCACCCTCTACGATCGGATCTTCACCAACATCATCACACACCTCTGCCAAGCTCCGCCAATGACTATGGTCTACATGACTTTGTGGATAGTGCTCTCCCACATCAAACTCTTCCAAGGCACAATGCGCGTCACCACCACAATGACCGCCAAGAGCAAGACCCTTCTCAAGAAGGTAACCATGAAAATGATGCTAGTGATAGCCGCGAAGCACGCCTCCACCAACTTCACCAAAATGACCATCGGCACCATCCTCCCCATCATGACCGCCAACGACAAGCCATTGAGGATGACCCACATGATCTTCCACTTCATCTCTTTGATTAAAACGCATATGAGCGACCCCATAAACAACAAGCAAGTGAGGATGCTCCACATGATCTTTCTCCTCCTATCTTTGACGAAGACCCACATGAGAGACCCCATCAACAACAAGCAAGTGAAGATACTCCACATGATCTTTCACCTCCCATCTTGGATGAAGAACCACATGAGAGACCCCATCAACAACATGAAGACAACAATTTTAGTGCGCTTTGACTCAATATCCCTAGGTTCTATGGCCTTGATCGTCATCATCCACATGAGGAGTCGGAGCCTCCACCTCATCGCCACCAAGAATGCTCTATACCTTCGGACCCCGCCATCGACAATGCTCAAGGACAACCTCACCATGGATATCATTATCCTACTTCTTCATCAAGGCAAGATGCGAGATAACCCTCACCGCGAACAACGATCCACAACCTCCATGTGCGACATCGTATGAGGAAGGACTATGGACTTCATGATCAAGAGCATGAGCATCCTTCATCACCACAAGCGCAACAACAACATCAAGGATGCGAAGATACTCCTCCAATACCACAAGATCGACATCACCATGAACATGAGGATACAACTCCACCAATCTACGATGACGCTCCACCAATCTATGATGAAGACTTTGGTGCATATGACCTTGTGGAAGATGATAATCTTGCTCCAACCTATCCAAGGCCACATCGTCGTCACCATTCTCACCAAGAATATCATCTTCCCCATAATCAACCATTTGAGTATAATACAATGCATGGATTACACTACCACATCACGGAGATGACCGAGACTTCTTTGACACAATCCATGGCACTACCGTCTCCTCCAAGCAATGCAACAACTTCGACAACCCTCACACCTCAAGTGCCTAGACCTTGGAGCCATCTAATGGTTTCTCACGAGCTTCTAGTGAGATGAGTGGTGAGAGAGAGATCCACCATCTCGTGCGTGAGAGACACAAGCATACAATGAGTGGAAAAACATCAGTGTTCACAGAGGCATAACCTTGATTGCCACCAAAAGTGACATGAGAGTTGAGAGAAAAATCCCATTTGTGCTTATTGACACTAACGGCTTACCAACTCTCTCTCCATCTTTGTTGTCTCTTTTGCAGAAATTTGGAGACCCTATAAAGCATGCTATGCCTCATGGACTCCTCACCATACATGGCTCTCCATAGCGCATGAACCTCAGCATTGACTTGAAGACTTGGAAGGAGTACATTTTGCTTGTCAAGATCTACATGGAATTTGACAAGCGCATCCACGACAATGCATTCTCCGTCTACATCCCAAAAGTCAAGATCTACATGGAGTTTTACAAGTGCATCATCGATAATGCATTCTCCGTCTACATCCCACACGCCAAGATGTACATGGAGTTCGACAAGCGTTTCCTCAAGCAATTAAGCAACCGCCTTTTGAGCTATTCGACGACTACTACACCGCCATTCCCGATCTTCATCAGCCAACCAAAGAGGACAATTTCAAGATCTTCCTCGCATTTGGAAAACCCCCACTACGAGCCTACCTTTGCATGGATTTCGATAAGCGTATCAACTTCAACGACATCTTTGTCGTCAACATTCCTTCTTCCTCTCATGGTTACACACGCGAAAGGCCGAATCAAGAGTCGAGGACGACTCTTTTCCAAGGGGAGGGGGGCGAAGATGATACAACACACCCCTGTCCAACAAGCCCTACATAGATACTAGACAAGGTGAACTCAATCCTCTCTCTCAATGCATTTGATGACTTGGTGAATGGTGCGGTATCTCATGGAACTATCCTATGCGTGCTCAGGTCTGTTCCCACAATTGAACCCCAAGACGATGCCCAAGGAGCTCGAGAACATGCCCAAGAAGATAACAAGGAAGTCCGAGAAGAATTCGCCGAGAAGAAGAGAAGTGGGGGGAAGAGGTGTGCAGGAAACCCGTCCTGCACCCCCGCCAGGCTGGCCTCTAGGCCGGCACCCTAATAGACTCGGCCGGCCTCTAGCCCGTCCTAGGCCAGCCTCCCTGTGCGCCCTTGGATGGCCCCCTGCCCGAGCAGCCCGGCCTAGGAAGGCCTCCCTGTGCCTTAGGCCGGTCACCCACCTGAGCAGCCCGGCCAGGCCGGCCTCTGATACGTCTCAAACGTATCTATAATTTCAATGCTCCATGCTTTTTTTCTATCCAATACCTTTATATTTCACATGTTTTCCTTCGTTTTCTGGATGTTTTCTCGACTAACCTATTGAAAAGATGCCACATCGCCAGTTCCTGCTATCTGCTGTTTTTTGTTTCAGAAAAGTTGTTGTGGAAATATTCTCGGAATTCGACGAAATAAAATCCCAGGGTCCTATTTTTGCCGGCACGTCAACGGAGTCCAAAGGAGACCCGGAACGGGGCAATGAGGTGGCCACACCACTTGGTGGCGTGGGTCCCCCTGGCCGCACCGCCACATGGTGTGGGCCCCTCGGGCGCCCACCGATATCGCCCTTTTGTCTATATATGCCCCCGAAGGATAAACCCTAAAATATTAAGCCTCCATCCATGAAACGTTCCGTAGCTCTGCCGCCATCGCCGACAAGTTTCGGGGGACAGAAATCTGTGTTCTGGCGCCCTGCCGGGACGGGGAAGCGCCGTCTCCATCTCCATCGACTGCACTGCCATCTCCATCAATGTTGCTGACTTGCATGATGAGGATGGAGTAGTTCTACCTCGAGGCTAAGGGCTTGATACGTTATAAACGTATCCCAAATTTCTGATGTTCCTTGTTGTTTACCACATGTTTTCCTTAAACTTTATGTCATTTTAATGGATTTTACGGACTAACCCATTGACAAGATGCTAGAGATCCAGTTCCATGTTTTCTGCTATTTTTAGTTGTTCTGGAAATATTGTCGAAATTGGAAAATTCGAAAGCCAGAAGTCTTAGAAGGCTCGGATGCTTCCAGAAGTCCCGAAGATCCCCGGAGGGGGGCCACAGGGTGGCAACACCATGGGGTGGCGCGGGCCCCCCTAGGCGCGCCACCTAGGGGTGTGGGCCCCCTGGCCACCCCCCGGCATCGCTCTTTCGCCCATATATACCCCCCGATTTATAAACCCTAGGGGAATCGACCTTTTCCGCAAAATACATCCATAGCTCCATCGCCGCCACCGACAAGTTTCGGGGGACAGATCTCTATTTTGGCACCCTGGCGGGACGGGGAAGTGCCCTCGGAAGCCATCTCCATCGACTCCACTGCCATCTCCATCGCTGTTGCTGTCTCCTATGACGAGGAGGGAGTAGTTCTCCCCCGAGGCTGAGGGCTCTATCGGTAGCGATGTGGTTCATCTCTCTCTCTCCCATGGTGTGATCTATATGTGATCATGGGATTTGCAATCTATTTGAATTCGTAGATGTTACTCTTCATCTTTTGCTACTCAAGTACTTTATTAGTATGAACTATGGAGTCACCTTGTATCGCGGTGTGAAGGTGATAGTGTGCACATCATGTGTGTCTCCTCTATGAATTGTGGTGTTTGTCTAGTACCTTCTGGAGCGCTCATAGTGACAGCGTGGGGTTAACTAGAGATGGAAATGCTTACTTTAAGGAATGCTTTTTGTAGCCCTACGCAATGATTAGTGTTCGTTATCCAGCCGGAGAGGGTTAAGAGTAGCATAGCGAGAGAAGATATCTAGTTATTCATTTATTTGATCATTGTTGAGAGTGTCCTCTAGTGAAAGTAGGAGCCCTAGGCCTTATTTCCAAGCATTGAAACACCGTTTTCTGCATATTCTGCTGCATGTTTGCTTGCTGCCATTGTTATTTCAGATTACTATTATCACTGATTATCATCCATATTACTTGCATTTTACTCTCTCTTCGCCAAACTAGTGCACCTATATACCTGACAAGTATATTGGGTGTGTTGGAGACACAAGAGACTTCTTTATCTTGATTGCAGGGTTGCTTGAGAGGGATATCTTTGACCTCTACCTCCCTGAGTTCGATAAACCTTGAGTGTTCCACTTAAGGGAAACTTGCTGCTATTCTACAAACCTCTACACTTGGAGGCATGTCTACAAGAATAGAAGCGTGCGTAGACATCAGGGCTCTACCGGTAGCTATGTGTTTCATCTCTCTCTCCCATGGTATGATCTTTATGTGATGATGAGATTTGTAATCTAGTTGAATAAGTAGATGTTACTCTTTATCTATTGTGCTACTCAAGTGGTTTTTTTAATCTCCGGAGACACCTCCCATGGTGTAAAGGTGGCAGTATGTGCACCGTGTGTGGCTTATCATGATTTATATACTTTGTGTTGCATGGCCCTATGAAATTGTGGTTTTGTCTGGAACACCTAGGGCACTCAGGTGACAGTGTGGGGTACCTAGTGGGGAATGCGACTTTAAGGTGTGCTTTTACAGCCCTACGCGATTGATTGTTTTTGTTATCCAACCGGAGAGGGGTTCGGAGTAGCATAGTGAAGAGATGATAATTATGCATTAAATTATGTTATTATTATTGAGAGTGTCCACCTGTGAAAGTATGATCCCTAGGCCTTGTTTCTAATCATTGAAACACCATTTGCAATCAGTTCTGCTACATGTTTTCTTGCTGCCATTTTTATTTCAGATTGCTATTATCACTTATAATCGTCCATATCACTTGTATTTCACTATATCTTTGCCGAACTAGTGCACCTATACAACTGACAATTATACTAGGTGTGTTGGGGATACAAGAGACTTCTTGTATCGTAATTGCAGGGTTGCTTGAGAGGGATATCTTTGACCTCTTCCTCCTTAAGTTCGATAAACCTTGGGTGATCCACTTAAGGGAAATTTGCTGATGTTCTACAAAACCTCTGCACTTTGAGGCCCAAAACTGTCTACACGAATAGAAGTATACATAGAAATCAAGCTCTTTTCTGGCGCCGTTGCCGGGGAGGTAAGGTTAAATCTACTCACATCCTCTCGGGGTGCTCGAAGTTATTTCTTTTAGATTCTGCAATTATATCTTTCGTTTATGGTTTTTTATATTCAATAGTTAGGCTTATTTTCACTTGTTCCTTGTTTTTATTTTTACTAGTAGGCTTAATGGAAAACAACAAAAACATGAGAGAAATTTATAATATTTTTCTTGAATTAGGACATGGCACTTTTGAAGAGAAAATATAAAAAACCTATGGAGATTTATTTGCATGCTAGTAAAAATGTTATTAGTAGGAATTCTTTGAACACCATTATTGCCAATGCTATGAAAAATTCTAAGCCCGGGGAAGCTGGTTTTGACGAATATGATATTTCTGGTGCCCCAAGTTTTGAGGAGGAAATTTTCTTTGATGATACTTGTCTTCCAATATATGATAACTATAATGATTGTGGTATTCTAGTTCCACCTACTATTGAGGAATTTTTTTATTGTTATTATGATATGCCTTCTATATATGATTTTTACAATGATGAGCATGCTATTTTGAGTCCATCTACTATTGAGGATAAAGTTCATTATGATTATACTATTCCTCCAATTTATGATGATTGCAATGATGGATGTGATAGTTTTACTCCCACTATTACTAATGACAATGATTTTACTTATGTGGAGAGTAATGATAATAATTGTATGCTTAATCACGATAAAAATTCTTTATGTGATAGCTATATTGTTGAGTCTATTCATGATGCTACTAAGAATTATTTTGAGAGAGGAAAATATGGTTATGGAAATCTTCATGTTATTTAATTTCCTCTCTTTATGATGAAAGTTTTGAGCTTTCTCTTGGGTTGCTTCTATATGTTGGTTTCTTTAAGACCCACTAGTCAGTATGAAAGAGGAAGACACAGTTTCATATATCTCAATAATATTAAGTCTCCTCTCTTTATGTTAAAAGTTTTGAAGTTGCACTTGTTTTGCCCTCCTATGCTAGCTTTGTGCTTCATTGATTTGCTTTCTTACAATACTCCTATGTATAGGAAGAGTGTTAGGTATAAACATGTTTTATATATGCTTCTTGATACTCTCTTTTATTTTTCAACTCTTATCCTTATATGAGCATCATAAGAATTACTATGCCTAGCTAAAAGGCGTTAGAGAAAAACACTTCTTGGGAGATAACCCATGTTTTTATTTTTGCAATGTTTTCTTCTAGTTTCTTTGAGTCAAGGTGTTGTTTACTTCTATAGAAACTCTTTGTATCTTTACTTTCGCTTATTTGCTGTGACTAGTAAAGAATCTAGTGAAAAGTTGATGCTATATTTGGATTTGTGCGTAGAAACAAATCTTTGTTGTCCATTATTAAATTCGTATAAAATTATAGAAAGATCAAAATGACCTGAGAATGTGTGTGCTTAATCCTCAGCTACTTATGAAACTTTTTGTAGTTTTATGTTTTTTGATTTGAGCAACGTAAGTGCCTCTAATTTTTTTGCCTTTACACATTGTTCTGGTTTTCACAAATTCTGCCTTTTTACTTTCCATTCTCTCTTTTACTATATCGATTGGATTTATTTGGTCCATAAGACATCAGTTGCTGTAGCTAATGTTTAAGAAGTATTGATAATGCTTGTTTCCATGCATAACATGTGAGTTTTTCATTATGCTCTAACCCTTTAATGAAAATTACTTCGATTTTGGTATGAAGGAAGTTTTCAAGGGTCAAGAGATGAGGATGATATAATGTGATCAAGAAGAGTGAAAAGCCAAAGCTTGGGGATGCCCCCATTGTTCACCCCAGCAAATTCCAAGAAGACTCAAGCGTCCAATTAAGCTTGGGGATTCCCAAGGCATCCCCTTCTTCATTAGCAACTTATCAGGTCACTTCTAGTGAAACTATATTTTTATTCGGTCCCATCATATGTACTTTACTTTGAGTGTATGTTTGCTTTTATTTTGTTTTTTTTTTCTTTTACTTTCTGCAATAAACTTAGTTGGATGCTAGCATATTTTTTTTGGAGAGAGTCACGCTCCGTTTTCATTGCTTAGAACACTTTAGTTTTCACTCTTATCTTTCTGTGAGTGTTCACTTTTTGCTAATAATGCGTTTAGCACTTGTTTTCCACTCGTATTTCGTTTAGATCTTGTTGGTTTGCTTCAGTTTGATATGATTATATCTCTGGTATTTTATGATTATTATCTATGAGAGTTGTTTCAAACAAGTTAATTGGTGTTGGAGAAGAATAAAAAAATTCATGCTTATAGCGGTGCAAATAGAAGCTTGTTTAGACTATGGCTATAATTTATCATGTCATGTTCGATGTTATTTTAATTCAATACCTAGTAATTATTGATGTAGCATGACTTGTACTAACATTTTAGAGTCCTTAATGTGCCATTGAAGAATCATGCGTTGTTTTTATCATCTCAAAACATAATATTGTGGTATTCTCCTTTGAATGCTTTATTTGGTTGACTTGGCTCATGCTTACACCATGTTATGACTATAAACCAGTCACGTTTATCCTCCATGATCATTTAGTTTTTGACCTATAATACCATGTATGATTTGATCAATAATGTTTTTGTCTCTATGCATGATTATGGCCATTATGCTCTCATGATTTGTCTCTCCCAGTCTTTTGCTAGCCTCTACCTGTGAGCTCTACTCGTGCATCCAACTCACAAAAGCAAAAGTTTGCCAATTGTGTCCACCATACCTACCTACATGTGGTATTTTACCGCCACTCCAAAGTAAATTTCTCATGTGCTACCTTTAAAACCTTCAAAATTACACCTTTTTTGTGCGCCTGTTTTAGCTCATGAGGATGCAAGTAGAGAATCTTTATCTCACTTGTTGATTGGACTTCACACACAAGGACTAGTGGCAAATCCTTGGATGCAAGTAGAGAATCTTTATCTCACTTATCCAAACGCTATAATAGCTGGCATCGGGGTGCCCAACCCAAAAATGTGGTTATATAAATTCTCTTCACTCTTTTTCCTCCTGATTTATTAGTCAAAGCATAATAGTGTAAACAAAAAGGAAGAGGGACGATTTACTAACCCTAGTTTGCGTCCTTCAACGGGAGCCGCTCTTGTGAAGTCTATTCTAAAGGTGACGTATTGTATTGTCTGTTTTCCATTGGTTGATGTAAACATACACCTCTTTCAAAATTGCTTTCAATACCTCTATTTTAATAAAATAAAAATCTCTAGCACATGACTTAATACCTGCTTCCCTCTGCGAAGGGCCTTTCTTTTACCTTTATGTTGAGTCTTCATCTTCTAACTTTATGCATGATTAAGAGAGCGTAGTTGCCATTCTGAGTTTAGTGTGCATTTCTCCCAAAAATATTGATTGATTGATTGATTCATGCTATGTTATTATTTGCTCTCAAATTAATGGTTTCTAGTCACCGCTTGAACTTTGAAGGTGTCCTATCATTTATGTTTTGCTCCACTCTTAAGGACAAGAGGAATACCACTTTGATATTCTTTCTTATTGCTCGAAACAAACATATAACTTTCAAATGCATTATTATTCATGATCTTTTGTTTGTGTTACTTTCCATGTTGCAACATGGTTGCTAAGTTTCATTGTTAAAATTATATCTATCATACCTATGTTTAGAGTACTATGATCTCAGCTTACAAATTCTTTTACAAATATGATGATCAGTATTATGTTGATAGCATGTCACCTCAAAAATTATTTTGTAATCACTTGCCCTACTCGAGGATGAGCAGGAGTTAAGCTTGGGGATGCTTGATATGTCTCAAACGTATCTATAGTTTTTTATGCTTGTTTTATATCCAATACCTTTATGTTTTCACATGTTTTCCTTCTCTTTCCGGATGTATTCTGGACTAACCTATTGACAAGATGTCATATCGCCAGTTCCTGTGTTCTGCTGTTTTTTGTTTCAGAAAATTTGTTCTGGAAATATTCTCGGAATTGGACGAAATAAAATCCTAGCGTCCTATTTTTCCTGACACGTCAACGGAGTCCAAAGGAGACCCAGAGGTGGGCAATGAGGTGGCCACACCACCTGGTGGCGCATGTCCCCCTGGCCGAGCCGCCACATGGTGTGGGCCCCTCGGGCTTCCACCGACATCGCCCTTTCCCCTATATATTACCCCCAAAGCATAAACCCTAAAATATTAATACTCCATCCACGAAAAGTTCTGTAGCTCCGCCGTCATCGCCGACAAGTTTTGGGGGACATAAATCTCTGTTCCGGCATCCTTTCGTGACGGGGAGTGCCCCGGGAGCAATCTCCATCAACTCCATTGCCATCTCCATCGTTGTTGCTGACGCCCATTATGAGGAGGGAGTAGTTCTCCCCCGAGATTGAGTGCTCTACCAGTAGCTATGTGTTTCATGTCTCTCCCTCCCATGGTGTGATCTTTATGTGATCATAAGATTTGTAATCTATTTGAATAAGTAGATGTTACTCTCATCTATTGTGCTAATCAAATGGTTTTGTTAATCTCCACAGACACCTCCAGTGGTGTAAAGGTGACAGTAGGTGCACCGTGTGTGTCTTATCACGATTTATATATTTTGTGTTGGATGACCCTATGAAATTGTGGTGTTTGTCTGGAACCACCTAGGGCACTCAAGGTGACAGTGTGGGGTACCTAGTGGGGAATGCGACTTTAAGGTGTGCTTTTATAGCCCTACGCAGTTGATTGGTGTTTGTTATCCAACATGATAGTGGTTCGAAGTAGCATAGTAAACAGATGATATGTATGCATTCAATTATTTTATTATTGTTAAGAGTGTCCACTAGTGAAAGTACAATCTCTAGGCCTTGTTTCTAAGCACCGTTTACAATCAAATATGCTACAAGTGTGCTTGCTGCCATTTTTATTTCAGATTGCTATTTTCACTTATAATCATCCATATCACTTGTGTTTCACTATATCTTTGCCGAACTAGTGCACCTATACAACTGACAATTGTATTAGGTGTGTTGGGGACACAAGATACTTCTTGTATCGTAATTGCAGAGTTGCTTGAGAAGGATATCTTTAACCTCTTCCTCCCTGAGTTCGATAAACCTTCGGTGATCCACTTAAGGGAAACTTGTTGTTGTTCTACAAACCTCTGCACTTGCAGTCCCATAACTGTCTACAAGAATAGAAGCGTGCGTAGACATCAGCCCCCAGGTCGGGTTTCCTGCCAGTACGCCCCTTTTTACCCTTCACCTACCCCCCCTTGGCTATATAAGGAGCCCCTTGGACTAGATCTAGGATTAGAGATAAATTTAGACTTTTGAGCTTTGCTCTTGCACCCTTGTTGTGAGGCTACTCCTATGGTTTGTACCCAGGACCGTATTAAGACTACTTCTATGATGTGTATCTAGGATCGTATCAAGATTACATCGGGTTTCCTATCCTTTCCCCTTGGGATTTAGTTAGAGATTTTCCAATCTTCCTCAACTAACCCTTGAGGTTCTATTGGTGACCGGCCACTGGTGTTGAAGCGGTTGCCAATAAGGTGAGTTCAGTTGGATTGACCCATAGGAGGACGTTTCGGCTTAGTTGACGGGAGATTGAGTCTTTCAGTTCTTGCTAGTTATCTTCCCTCCTCGTTTTCTCCTTGTGGTCTTTGTTCGTTCTTCGTGTTTTTGGTAGATTTGTGAAGATCGAGCCACCCAAGAGGTTAACTCGTCCATCAGGCCATCTACATATATATTTGAAAAGAATAAAACAATGTTTATCATAATAACGAGTTTCAATTTCTTAGAATTTTGAATGAACCCCACTAAGAATATTATCCCTCAAAAACATCTTAGTGACTACACGATCGTAATCCACTATACCACCCCTGACCGTCACAGCCGGCGGCATAGATTTAATGGTGGACTCTACTAGGTCAATCACGTCAAATATGCGACTCATGCTTAAAATTTCGATAATCTATGTTCCGATTCTATGTTTGTAGATGCTAGGCTCACCAATTTACCCTTTAGTGTATTTCAGTGTATACATGGCTTACACCCACCGTGTGCGAACGCAAAGCACCTGATCATCACATCCCACTTCACAACTGCAAAATTTCTTGGTGGTGCACACTTAAGGTAGAACATGACGTTGGTACTAGGTATGAGGGGTTATCTTATATAGCTACCTCTGTTATTAATATATTATATTCAAGAAATATAGGAAGCACATAACACACAAAAATAGCATCAAATGCATTAAAGTGTGACATGATATGGTCTAGTGCCTTGATCTCCACCGTGCGCCCCGGCATAGCACACAATCCTCGTCGCTTTCTCTTGCCAACGGTTTGTCTGAATAATTCATAAAAACTCACCTTGAGTGTATCATGTCAAAAGCCTCTACAAAATAAAATTATATGCTTACACTTTATCTTTTGAATGTTCTACGTGGCTGATAAGGCTTTCTTTAGAATAACCATTTATACCTACGAACTTGAACAACAACACTGATCTTATAATTGCATGTTATATCCATTTCGAGCATCCCACTGAAAATGTTGTACCATCATTATACGGTACTAGAGGTATGTCAGTTGTGGAACTACTCTCGTGTAAGCATAATTGTAAGGTCGGTCCAGGGCTGCTTCATGAAACAATGCCAACGACATGACTAAGTGCACGCTAGGAGATGAAAACTACAACATCGATACCCACATTTAACATGGGTTCTAACTATTGTAGCAATACTATGCATAGATTGGATCTGAAGGGGTTCGTAGCACAATAACAAATAAATTCACTCAAGTGGACTCTAGATTCTAGCCAGGATCTATCTACAGGTAATGCGGTAACATGGGTATTACACTCTTGCAGAAGCGTTGATGAGGAAGACAACGAAGCCGACCTTAAGGTCATGAAGAACTTTACAAGTTGATGATGACCCTGGTGGAACGACAGAATTGCCAGCGCCTATGTTGCAACAACTCCAAGTACTTGCAAACGTATGGT
Source organism: Alopecurus myosuroides (assembly GCA_028641055.1). Lineage (NCBI taxonomy): Eukaryota > Viridiplantae > Streptophyta > Magnoliopsida > Poales > Poaceae > Alopecurus > Alopecurus myosuroides. Next base: position 42,991 of record JAPCYS010003212.1, on the reverse strand, counting down.
GCTTGATGTCGACTCCCGCTCTCCGATCCACGAGAGGTTCCGAACGAAGATCTTCTGCACGTAAATGGTGGTGGTCTGAATAGGGAGAAGGCACCCGCACACAACCCAGACTTTGGGCCACACACGGAGAGACAGATAGAGATATAGTGGGTGGAAGCACAAACCTGAAGCGACTATTATTGGGATTTTCCTCAATTTTAGGTGTTGAAAAAGTGAACCTATTCCTCTCCTTATATAGGAGGAGGAGGGGTGCACCTCCCTTTCGCTCCCCATGTGGGACTAAAGGGAGAGGAGGTGGGAGGGTGATCCGCACCCCCTAGCTGCATGGGCTCGAGGCCCATGAAGGGGATGTGAATCGCCTTTTGCGGGCTGCCTCTTTTTTCCTTTTTTAAATTATATATTTAATATTTAATTTAAATTCATGTATTATAAATATATTTAAATTAATAAATATATTTTAATTTATTTTAATATTAAATCAACATATAAATATATTTAGTTCATATTTAATATATTATTTTACTAAAATGACTCCGGAACACCTGGCAGATCACTACTCTTTGGGTCCTCTTCGGAACAATTTCAATGCTTTCCCATTCTCTTGAACCCTTCTGATCTCTCTCATTCTTTACTACGATAATTCCGATGTTTCCTATACCGATCTTTAAGCGTCATGAAGACCTTAAGTGTGTTACCCTGTTTCGGGAATACTCCATACATGATCGAGAAAAATCTTCGATCCATGATTAATAGTGGGATCTCGATACCCATAATGACCCATGTGCATTCGAGAATCTACGTCGTTGAACCATAGACACGGTGTCCTATTACCTTTGTTTCTCAGATACATATCTTGTCCTAGATATGATCGTTGACATCTCTATGCCATGCTCTATCTCGTTACCGTGATATGACCTCCCCATCATCCAGTCATATGAACAAATACCGATATCGATACATACGCCTCAATTCATATCTTTAGAATACCTTATTTACACGTTTATAATCACCCTTTTACGGTACGATGTTGATGCAACAAGAATACCCTCTAAGACGGTGATTGAATATGATCGCACCGTATAAGAATTATGATACCATATCATGTGAATACTGCCACGCTGAACATTGTGACACAATCACGTTGCAATACCTATATTGTTTCACATGATCATGAAACCCTCGATCATCGATTGCCCAATGAACTAGTTGATATAGAGACACACTAGGGACCTCGGTTTGTTGTTTATATATCACACATGTATTAAAGTTCCCTATTAATACAATTATAGCATTACATAAAAAATATTATAAACTTATTGAGATATGATAAAACTTATAATTGATTTGCCTCTAGGGCATATCTCATTCATGCGGTACGATAAAAAGGAATTGAGTGATATGAGAAGTGGGATTCTAATAGTACGCTTCAATGAATTAATTAGTTGTAATAGCTACTTTTACTCAGCTAAATAAGTATTTTCGAATATATGGGATCCCAGAGAGGAAGCCACAAGAAATACAACATGGAAGTATGAGGTTATGTGGAATGTGGAATAAAGTGATTGAGCTCGAACTTACCGAGACGGGTTCTTCATTAATTACGTATATACATTTCACACAACCGTAATTAATATTTATATTTAGATTATGTTAGAAGTTAGTGTCATATATAGTTCTAGTATGTTGTATCTCTATTCTCAATGCGCAACATTACCGTAACAACGCATATATCATCAACAAAGAGGTCCATTACTTTGGTGGATGAAGATATTATGGGTTCACAATCATAGGGGCGTTTGGCGATAACTTGCTACGCGGATGACCTCAAGATCAGGGCTATTGGATCAAACACAAGACCCAAAACCCGGATTGTTTGTTCATCCAAGAAAGTCTCTAATGAGAAGAGTGGTGTCGCTTCATGTCTCCTAAACGAGCGCATGTGAGACCCAATATATCGAAGGCATACGCTGAGAGAATACTCCCTTCATTTCTAAAAATAAGGCGTATAATTTTAGTTAAAAGTTAACGAATAGCATTTTGAGCAATCATATTGAGATAAATTTAAGCATTTAGAACACCAAATTAGTGTCACTATACTCACCATGGACTAAATTTTCATATTATGTTTATTAAATCTTGTAAATATTTATATTTTTTCTATAAGATAGATCAAAGTTACACTTTGGTGACTTCTTCTAAGAATATACGGGTTGTTTTATGTATCGGAGATAGTAGCTATGATGACTGCATGCTTCCAAAATGAGTTCAAGTCAGATCCAAGGCTAGGAGTGTTGGAGCGTCAAAAAATAGTAATTGACTTTATACCTCCTAAACGAGAATAGATCAGAAGCAAGGGAAAGATCTAAATCATCAAATTAGGCTAGCCATATATGTATAGTGTTGTGAGATATATGTATATTAATGTTTGGATATTTAATGCACGTGTACATGCATATATGGATGCATTTTTGTGAAAAATGTATGTTGTAATTCATGCGAGTCTTTGTATATATAAAAATAATTAAAAATATCCTAGCGGCTAGTCTATAAAACGATTTTACTTGCAAAATACATTTAGCCAAGTTCTATATATAAATGTTATTTTAATAGGAAAATGTTTCTGTACACATGGTGTACGTACTCCCAGCGTTCAATATACCACATAGAAGAATCAAATATACGTCTTTGTCTTTTTAATATACTTCGTTATTCAATACTAGACACCCCAAATTGAGTTATGTGAAAATTTTCATTTCAATCTCTATATTTTCGATTATTTGCACATATATTGCTTTTATGTACGTAAAAAGAGTATATTGAAAAAACTGAGTATGTTGTTGATTCTTTTTCTCAAAAGTTCTATTAAGGTATCCTAGAATAATTATCTAGGTATGTAACAATAAAGAGGTATAATATACTCACATATAAGGTATATTCACTATAAGAATATGTACACCCAGGAGTATCTAATATGAGTCTATTTTAATATATACATTCAAAGCAAGAAGAGCAGAATAAAACAATAAAATAAAACCGAAAGATATAAGGTAGAAAGTTTAAAAGATGAACAAGTAAAAAAAACTAATAGAAAAACCGAAACAGAAATGGTAGGATAGGGAAACAGAGACTTGAATAAATGGAAACAAAATCCAAAATAAAAACTCACAAAAAACCCAACAAAAACAGTAAAAGCAAAAGGCACATTAGAAAAACCAGCAGCTGAGATATTTTTTTTTGATAAAAACCCTCGCTTTATATTAATCAACCAGCAAATTTACAGGTACAGATGATGTATCATGAGGAATACCTAACCAAACATGCCTACCTAACTCCAAAGTTAGGCCAAATTTAGCGAGATTATGAGCTTTCACATTCGAAGATCTCCTCTCATGCACCACACCACAGTGAGCAAAAGACCTCAACCTCCTCTGAATTTCTTTAGTAACTGAGCCAAAAACTCCCAAACTATTGCTATTGATAGCTTCCACCATATTTTTGCAATCAGACGCTAGCAGGCAATGAGATACACTTAAGTCAATTGCTAGGGACAGTCCTTCCCGGCATGCCAGTGCCTCAAACACTCCAGGATCCGTAACACCATCAACCACAAGTAGAGAGGAACCAAGATAAAGTCCAGTAGAATCCCTGCAAATAGCCGCAGCAGAGCACCTACTACCTTGACGATCCACAGCACCATCAACATTGATCTTTGCCAAACCCATCGGAGGAGGGATCCAACTACGAGCAGCAGGATGATGAGTAATAGATACCACTGGTGGACACGAATTAGCCTCATCATAATCATGGATATATCTCCCCACAAAACCATGTATAGAAAAGGGGCTCTAATAAATATCCTCATGGATTGCCTTCCTCCTCGCAGACCAAATAGCCCATAGTGTAACCACCACACGTGTAAAATCCGATTGTTGCAGAGAGTCATTAAGAATAAACAGCCACTTCCTTGCATTGATCTCCCCACCACTTTGGATCTTATCAAATAACTCATCCTCCTCAAGGGCCCAAACACTCCTAGACGTAGGACATTCAATAAGAGAGTGTCTCCAGGAGTCAGCGTCTCCACATAGTGAGCAACCACTGTTAACAACCATGTTTCGATTATGCAAGACATCAGCAGATGGCAGTGAGTGCTTGGATAATCTCCACAGAATAAATTTAATTTTCGGTGGTACCTTTAGCTTCCATAATGACAGCCACGATTTTTCCTCAATAATTGAATTCGAAGGGCCACCTTGGATCACTTGCTGATTGCATTCGGTCACTAGCATGCGGTATGCAGACCTGACCGAATAAATACCTGACCTCTCATGCATCCAACCCCAGAAATCCACCATAGGACATGTGCATAGAGGTATTGATTTTATCGTAGCAGCATCCATTGGGAGGAAGACCATGTTCATGATTTCATTGCGCCATCTTGCCTCAGAATGATCAATCAATTCATGAACAAGGATAGGTGGGTTTACCTTCAAAGATAAGAGGGGTCTAGGCATAGAAACCCGTGGGAGCCAATTGTCCTTCCAAATTTTAGTGGCAGCCCCATCTCCAATTCTCTGAATTAGTCCTCTCTTGATGTAACATCCCAAGTATGAAAAATAGCCATTAGAATGTTTGCTCTCTGTTATTTTATGTTTTGCATCATGGCATCATGTTCATTGCATTTGTTTTGCTTGTTTTCCATTTGTTTTCCTCTGTTTTCATTTGTTTTCCAATTGTTTTCCTTTGTTTTCCTTTGTTTTCTATTTGAATTTCAAATCAAATTTCAAACCTTTTGTTTCATACTTGTGATGTTACAATTTCCAAAAGGATATTTCAAATCAAAACAATCAATTGTTTCCATTAAAGTTGTGATTCCAAAACTATTGTTTTGTTTCTAATCAAAAACTCATTTAATACCAAACCCTTTGCAAATTCAATTATATTTCCAAAACAGCAACCCTTTGAAAATTTATGAAAATGACAAAACCCTTCAATCAATTGTTTCCATTAAATCCCTAAGGTTCAACTATTTAAATTTGTGGCTTTTAATCCTTCACTTAACTCAATATGTTATTCAAATTCAAACAAAATTCCAAACATCAACCCTTTGGAATTATTGAAATTTACAAAACAATTCTAAGCAATTTGTTGCAAATAAAATTGAGGGTTCAACCTATTTGAAATATTTATTTTTAATAAATCACTTAATCTCACAATTCATTCAAATTTGAATCAATTACAAACATCACTTGTAATTTGAACTTTTTGGAAATCAAACTTGACAAGTGTTGCTGTTACATATTTGAACCATAACAAATTTTTCTAGAATTTTCCTAACCCTAAATCCTAACCTTTTCTTCTATGCAGCAAAAAAAAAAACAATTAGAATAAAAAGAATAAAAAAACCAGCAAGGGAGAGAGGTGGCAACCAGGCCCAGCCCATTTCCCCCCCAGGCCCGTACCCCTTCGACCCCACCTTCTTCTTCCTCGGTACGGACTCCATCTGGAGCTCCCACGTTGCAGAGAAGAACAGCCAACGGCTGTGAGCTTCCCCCTCCCCCCTATAAGCTAGCCCGAGTCCCCCCTGCCCTAACCCTAGTGCTCTCTTCCCCCCTCCTCCATCTCTCCGCCGTTTTCCTTCTCTCTTCCTCCCTCTGCCCTCTTCTCTCTGTATCACTGTAACCAACTGAACCTGTACCGAACCCACCTCTCCCTCCGGCGATCACCGCCTTCCTCCGCGCCACCGTGATGGCAAAGGGCGGGAATGGAACCCCCCGGCCGCGGGCTCCCTCCTCCACCCCACGGCAGCGGCCGGGAGGCCTCACAGCACTGCCGCCGTCCTCCTCGAGTCGCCGGCGACCCCCTGCATCGCCACCTGCTCGAAAACCCCGAGTTATGTCGTAAGGGCCGCCCCCTTTCGAGCGCACGACCTACCGAATCATTATCAACTTTGTACTGCAAAAAAGAAATCAAACCCCTCCTCTGTACCGCTCGAGGTGAGCATCGCCCCTCTCGCTACCCCTCTCTCTCCCTTTCCCTTCGCACACCAGCAGCCCCACAGCGCCCGCAGCAACCGCGGACGGCGCCCCTCCGGCGAGCACCGCTGTCGTCGATGCATCTGTCGCTGACGAGGTACAGAGAGGAACGAGCAGTTTTAGTTACAGTTAAACGCGAGAACCACACCTCATACCCCCCGAGTCCCCCTTCTATCAACAAACAGAAGCTCCACCCCACTGGCTAGAACCATTGCGCCCAAAGCCACAGGTCCAGGGTTCGATCCCCCTAACCCCCACCTTTTTTATCTCTGTTTTCTTTTTCTGCCCAACTTTCAGAAACTCAGATCTGAGCACTTAACTCTAAAATCAATATAAAATTGAATATCACTCCAATTTGAATGATTCAAAATCCTGTGGATTCATAATTTTGTGCTCCTTCTATTAATGTCAAGTTTGCCACATGTTTCTGTAACAATTTTTGCACTAAATAATTAATTACTGAAAATGCAATAAAATTTGGAAACTATGGAATTTCATAACTTTAGTTCTGCTCATCCAATTTAAGCAAACTTGGGCTCTAAAAATTTGTCTTAACAAACTCTACACATTGGTATTTTATTTGGTCACAATTGAATTAATTTTGAGCATGTTTCCCTCTGTTTACTAAAAATGGCAGAATAAGAATGATTATTGAAAATTGCGTAATAAATTCAATAATCACCCTAAAATTATGTTTGATAGCTCAAAATGTTCAGTGAAACATTTGCTACATGTTTTCAACCTTTTCAATGCAATTTTTTTTTACTGTTTTGAATATTTTAAATTGGTGCAATATTTGAATTCTTGTTTAATTCACTTAAACTTGCAAAAATCATAACTTGGGCATAAAAATTCCAAATTCCACAAACTAAATATGTTTTCCAATCAATTTTTCATGTACTTTACAAATATCAATTTTGTTTGCTGTTTTGAATAATTTAAATTGCTGAAAACAACTGTTTATTGATTAATGCATTTAAAATTGCCAAAATAATAACTTGCTCATTTTAAATCCAATTTGAAAAAATAAAATATGTTTTCCATGCTATTTTGAACCATCTTTCCAAATATAAACCTTGTTTCATGTTTTGATTAATTAAAATTGGTTAAATAAGTTAAACCTTGTTTAAATCATTTAAAATTGTTAAATTCATAACTTGGTCAAATTAATTTCTTTTGGGACATATAAAATATGTTTTCCAACCCTAAAAGTATAAACTTTTGAAATATGAATTTGTTTTAATGCTTGGGACAAATAAAAATTCAAATAAGTTCATGTTTGAATTAAATTCATTTAAATCCTGCTTAACCTTGTTTAATTCATAAATAATTTATTTGAAATCCTTTTTCAACAAGTGAAACATGTAATCCACCCAAAATTGTGTGTTCTTTTCAAATATGAACTTTGCTATCTATTTTGAACAATTAAAATTGGTGAAAACAACAAATGCTTGTGTGACACCTTTAAGAAACCAAAATTCATTAACTTAATAACTAAAATTTCAAAATGGGTAAACCTTATTTCCATTTGGTTCTATTGTTGTTATTTTTCTGTTTTCCTCATCCATGCATCATGCTAATCCACTTTCACATATTGGTTAGTTGTAAAACAATTAATTCAACCATAATTCATGTGCTTTCCATATGCAATCCAATTGCATATGGGTCCATTTAAACATGTTACCTTGTCCACTAGTTTATTTTGATGCATCAACTAAATGGTCATGCATCATCCCGTGTTTGTGCACTATGCCATGTTATTGATTGTTTGTTCTCTGTGTTGTTTGTTTGCTTCTTCTCGGATAAACGACGACGTTGAGACCGACGATACTTACGACACCCCTTCCAAGGATTTAGCTCAGTACCAGGCTGCTGAGTTTGCAGGCAAGTTTTCACTCACATGAACCATTGTGTTCCTTTCAACATTGGATACCGATACTTTCCGTTGTCTATTCTGCTAGCCCTATGAATCGTTGCTTCTGTTACGAACCTATCACATGTTACCCTTAACCCTGATATTGCCTCACCTCCACTCCCATAACCCCGTTGTTTGAGCCCGTGTCTTACTAGCATGCTTAGGGTTGCTTTGCTCGAGTCTGTTGTCCGTTACTTTCTATTACTATTTCATTATGTTCTGGGGCTCGATGTTGAACAACAACCTGTTAATTTTGAGGTAATAATAATCTGATGATAAGGCACCGGCAGGAGGCCCGGCGTGGTTTTGAGGCCTGCTAGTGTCGACCCTAATTAGGAAAAGGGTCTTGTCTACTGATCCATGATGAGCGCACTAACCGCATGTGGGAAGCGAGTATGGACGCCCCCCTCAATTTGATTCGATTCGCATCTCGTCCAAATCGCCACACTTAGTTCGGGCTTTCCATTTGATGCATGCATGTGCAGGTGCGAACCCTTGGCGCCAGGGTGGAACTTTTGTAGTCGGCATTTAGGGCGGCGTGGTCTTAGAGTGCTATGAGGGTCCCCTTTTCTTCGTGGGGCTCGATTAGCCGCGCACGCACAGCAGGTGGTTCTTTGGGCTTGATGCGAAGAAGAGTTGAGTTGTGTTGAGTGCCTCGCTTGGTGGGGTAGCTCCCCGTCTGGCGGGTCATTCTTACGTGTACGGCCAAATTGGTGCATCCCTGCAGGGTTAAATCTTCTCGAGAAGCCGTGTTTTCCGCGGTTATGGATTACTTGGTGAAAGTACTGGCTAACAAGTACTCAGAACAATTTACACCTAATGATTAACAATTTGACTAGTAATAGGCTTATTGACACAACAACCTGATCCATCATTAATCCAACTGTGTGAGTTATCCTCGGATTGCTTCTTTGGATAAGGGGCGAGATCCAGGATGGGTTTGTTTGGTGGTTAGTTGGTAGTTGGTTACGATACGCTATCTTATCCCTTTTCTGATAGCCGGAAGTTGTAGCATGTTCTGTAGTTGGTTAGAGCAGCCAGTTGCAGCATCTTTTACATCCCCTTTCTTCCGTTGAACCCAAAGCATCTGTGCTTGGTGTTGACGGGTCACACTTTGGTGAATTGTGAGTCTTGCTTGCTAGTACGTTTATGTACTGACCCCTTTGGGGCTGTGGTTTCCACATACTATGTTTCCGAGGATCACCATGGTGGCTACTACGTGGAGTATGACGAGACTGCTGACGAGTAGATAGCGGACCCGGGCAGGATCCGAGACTTCGTGGATGGGCTCCGTCTTTTCGTTTCCGGCCTCCTAGGCCTATTTGGATCTTGTCTGTACTCATACATTTTGAATGCTTCCGCTGTGATGTAATGATGATATGTTGGGACATGTGTCCTCTAGATGATGGTATTTGCTATCTCTGCTCTAATGAGAGGTATTTGCAACTTTTTTCAATCTTTTGTGTCGTAGAGATCTGTTGTGATATCACTTGTTCAAACGCCGTTGACGTACCATGTGTGTATGGTTTGAAGTACGTCAATGGAAGTATCCTGATTTCTATGGGATGGTTTACGTAGACGGTGAACAGATAGGGGTTGGTTGTCACACATACGTGTGTTGGCCTACTCGTAAGAGATGCGGGTGCCGGTAAGCCCCGTAATCCAACCAACTACTGTTCAACGGAAATGCGAGTATCCTCTAGAAGTCCGGGTGCGACAAATGGTATCAGAGCCTATCTGCCTGTAGGATCCCTTTTTACTGGTCGCGGTTGAGTCTAGAAACTATTTTGTAGCTATATAGGAAAAATGAAACGTGAGAGTAGGAATTCTGCCATTTTATTTCTTTCCCCACCCACCCTCCCTTTTCTGGTAAGGAACTGCAACGTTTTTTTTCTATTCTCATCTAAACTTTCAAGTTAGGATTTCACGTATCCTGGTTTCTCTAGGATGGTTATATCTACTAGACCATAGGAATGGAGGTGGTTGTGACATGATTTATCATGTTGCCTACTCACGATTGAGAACGGAGGCGTGTAAGCCCCGGAAGCAAATCCTCTATTCCTTAAGCAGTAGATATTGATCCTTTAGAAGCCCGGATGGGTTTCTCCGGAGTACCTCAGGAGTGTTTTGATCTCGTGTTTCCCGTTGTTGCTTCGTTATCCTGTTTTTCTCAACATCCTTTTCGTCCGTTGAAACCTTGTTGTTCCTTTCCAATTCAGTTCTTCCACCGACGTCTAATCAATAACGCTGTTCCACCCTTCTGGCCAGATAGTCTGTTCTCCAAATGAATAAAGTTCTATTCAGCTATACACCCTCCATACAAAACCTCTACCTTTACTCAAAAATGTTCCGGTGGTTTCCAAATTCCCTGACATCTTTCCAGAAGAGTTTCCAGGAATGCCTGTCATCTTGAACTTCCAGAAAACTATCCAAGGTGCACGATATGTTTCACGTGTCACAGCTCAAGAGGATCTTCCCAAGAAGTATCCGGACTTTTCTTTTCTCAGTAGGAATCTCGGGGCGCGATTCCTTCAAGGGGGGGCGTTTTGTAACATCCCAAGTATGAAAAATAGCCATTAGAATGTTTGCTCTCTGTTATTTTATGTTTTGCATCATGGCATCATGTTCATTGCATTTGTTTTGCTTGTTTTCCATTTGTTTTCCTCTGTTTTCATTTGTTTTCCAATTGTTTTCCTTTCTTTTCTATTTGAATTTCAAATCAAATTTCAAACCTTTTGTTTCATACTTGTGATGTTACAATTTCCAAAAGGATATTTCAAATCAAAACAATCAATTGTTTCCATTAAAGTTGTGATTCCAAAACTATTGTTTTGTTTCTAATCAAAAACTCATTTAATACCAAACCCTTTGCAAATTCAATTATATTTCCAAAACAGCAACCCTTTGAAAATTTATGAAAATGACAAAACCCTTCAATCAATTGTTTCCATTAAATCCCTAAGGTTCAACTATTTAAATTTGTGGCTTTTAATCCTTCACTTAACTCAATATGTTATTCAAATTCAAACAAAATTCCAAACATCAACCCTTTGGAATTATTGAAATTTACAAAACAATTCTAAGCAATTTGTTGCAAATAAAATTGAGGGTTCAACCTATTTGAAATATTTGTTTTTAATAAATCACTTAATCTCACAATTCATTCAAATTTGAATCAATTACAAACATCACTTGTAATTTGAACTTTTTGGAAATCAAACTTGACGAGTGTTGCTGTTACATATTTGAACCATAACAAATTTTTCTAGAATTTTCCTAACCCTAAATCCTAACCTTTTCTTCCAAATTCTATGCAGCAAAAAAAAACAAATAGAATAAAAAGAATAAAAAAACCAGCAAGGGAGAGAGGTGGCAACCAGGCCCAGCCCATTTTCCCCCAGGCCCATACCCCTTCGACCCCACCTTCTTCTTCCTCGGTACGGACTCCATCTGGAGCTCCCACGTTGCAGAGAAGAACAGCCAACGGCTGTGAGCTTCCCCCTCCCCCCTATAAGCTAGCCCGAGTCCCCCCTGCCCTAACCCTAGTGCTCTCTTCCCCCTCCTCCATCTCCCCGCTGTTTTCCTTCTCTCTTCCTCCCTCTGCCCTCTTCTCTCTGTATCACTGTAACCAACTGAACCTGTACCGAACCCACCTCTCCCTCCGGCGATCGCCGCCTTCCTCCGCGCCACCGTGATGGCAAAGGGCGGGAATGGAACCCCTCGGCCGCGGGCTCCCTCCTCCACCCCACGGCAGCGGCCGGGAGGCCTCACAGCACCGCCGCCGTCCTCCTCGAGTCGCCGGCGACCCCCTGCATCGCCACCTGCTCCACCATCGCTGCGCCTCCTCTGTACCGCTCGAGGTGAGCATCGCCCCTCTCGCTACCCCTCTCTCTCCCTTTCCCTTCGCACACCAGCAGCCCCACAGCGCCCGCAGCAACCGCGGACGGCGCCCCTCCGGCGAGCACCGCTGACGTCGATGCATCTGTCGCTGACGAGGTACAGAGAGGAACGAGCAGTTTTAGTTACAGTTAAACGCGAGAACCACACCTCATACCCCCCCGAGTCCCCCTTGTATCAACAAACAGAAGCTCCACCCCACTGGCTAGAACCCTTGCGCCCAAAGCCACAGGTCCAGGGTTCGATCCCCCTAACCCCCACCTTTTTTATCTCTGTTTTCTTTTTCTGCCCAACTTTCAGAAACTCAGATCTGAGCACTTAACTCTAAAATCAATATAAAATTGAATATCACTCCAATTTGAATGATTCAAAATCCTATGGATTCATAATTTTGTGCTCCTTCTATTAATGTCAAGTTTGCCACATGTTTCTGTAACAATTTTTGCACTAAATAATTAATTACTGAAAATGCAATAAAATTTGGAAACTTTGGAATTTCATAACTTTAGTTCTGCTCATCCAATTTAAGCAAACTTGGGCTCTAAAAATTTGTCTTAACAAACTCTACACATTGGTATTTTATTTGGTCACAATTGAATTAATTTTGAGCATGTTTCCCTCTGTTTACTAAAAATGGCAGAATAAGAATGATTATGGAAAATTGCATAGTAAATTCAATAATCACCCTAAAATTATGTTTGATAGCTCAAAATATTCAGTGAAACATTTGCTACATGTTTTCAACCTTTTCAATGCAATTTGTTTACTGTTTTGAATATTTTAAATTGGTGCAATATTTGAATTCTTGTTTAATTCACTTAAACTTGCAAAAATCATAACTTGGGCATAAAAATTCCAAATTCCACAAACTAAATATGTTTTCCAATCAATTTTTCATGTACTTTCCAAATATCAATTTTTTTTGCTGTTTTGAATAATTTAAATTGCTGAAAACAACTGTTTATTGATTAATGCATTTAAAATTGCCAAAATAATAACTTGCTCATTTTAAATCCAATTTCAAGAAATAAAATATGTTTTCCATGCTATTTTGAACCATCTTTCCAAATATAAACCTTGTTTCATGTTTTGATTAATTAAAATTGGTTAAATAAGTTAAACCTTGTTTAAATCATTTAAAATTGTTAAATTCATAACTTGGTCAAATTAATTTCTTTTGGGACATATAAAATATGTTTTCCAACCCTAAAAGTATAAACTTTTGAAATATGAATTTGTTTTAATGCTTGGGACAAATAAAAATTCAAATAAGTTCATGTTTGAATTAAATTCATTTAAATCCTGCTTAACCTTGTTTAATTCATAAATAATTTATTTGAAATCCTTTTTCAACAAGTGAAACATGTAATCCACCCAAAATTGTGTGTTCTTTTCAAATATGAACTTTGCTATCTATTTTGAACAATTAAAATTGGTGAAAACAACAAATGCTTGTGTGACACCTTTAAGAAACCAAAATTCATTAACTTAATAACTAAAATTTCAAAATGGGTAAACCTTATTTCCATTTGGTTCTATTGTTGTTATTTTGCTGTTTTCCTCATCCATGCATCATGCTAATCCACTTTCACATATTGGTTAGTTGTAAAACAATTAATTCAACCATAATTCATGGGCTTTCCATATGCAATCCAATTGCATATGGGTCCATTTAAACATGTTACCTTGTCCACTAGTTTATTTTGATGCATCAACTAAATGGTCATGCATCATCCCGTGTTTGTGCACTATGCCATGTTATTGATTGTTTGTTCTCTGTGTTGTTTGTTTGCTTCTTCTCGGATAAACGACGACGTTGAGACCGACGATACTTACGACACCCCTTCCAAGGATTTAGCTCAGTACCAGGCTGCTGAGTTTGCAGGCAAGTATTCACTCACATGAACCATTGTGTTCCTTTCAACATTGGATACCGATACTTTCCGTTGTCTATTCTGCAAGCCCTATGAATCGTTGCTTCTGTTACGAACCTATCACATGTTACCCTTAACCCTGATATTGCCTCACCTCCACTCCCATAACCCCGTTGTTTGAGCCCGTGTCTTACTAGCATGCTTAGGGTTGCTTTGCTCGAGTCTGTTGTCCGTTACTTTCTATTAATATTTCATTATGTTCTGGGGCTCGATGTTAAACAACAACCTGTTAATTTTGAGGTAATAATAATCTGATGATAAGGCACCGGCAGGAGGCCCGACGTGGTTTTGAGGCCTGCTAGTGTCGATCCTAATTAGGAAAAGGGTATTGTCTACTGATCCATGATGAGCGCACTAACCGCATGTGGGAAGCGAGTATGGGCGCCCCCCTCAATTTGATTCGATTCGCATCTCGTCCAAATCGCCACACTTAGTTCGGGCTTTCCATTTGATGCATGCATGTGCATGTGCGAACCCTTGGCGCCAGGGTGGAACTTTTGTAGTCGGCATTTAGGGCGGCGTGGTCTTAGAGTGCTATGAGGGTCCCCTTTTCTTCGTGGGGCTCAATTAGCCGCGCACGCACAGCATGTGGTTCTTTGGGCTTGATGCGAAGAATAGTTGAGTTGTGTTGAGTGCCTCGCTTGGTGGGGTAGCTCCCCGTCTGGCGGGTCATTCTTACGTGTACGGCCAAATTGGTGCATCCCTGCAGGGTTAAATCTTCTCGAGAAGCCGTGTTTTCCACGGTTATGGATTACTTGGTGAAAGTACTGGCTAACAAGTACTCAGAACAATTTACACCTAATGATTAACAATTTGACGAGTAATAGGCTTATCGACACAACAACCTGATCCATCATTAATCCAACTGTGTGAGTTATCCTTGGATTGCTTCTTTGGATAAGGGGTGAGATCCAGGATGGGTTTGTTTGGTGGTTAGTTGGTAGTTGGTTACGATACGCTATCTTATCCCTTTTCTGATAGCCGGAAGTTGTAGCATGTTCTGTAGTTGGTTAGAGCAGCCAGTTGCAGCATCTTTTACATCCCCTTTCTTCCGTTGAACCCAAAGCATCTGTGCTTGGTGTTGACGGGTCACACTTTGGTGAATTGTGAGTCTTGCTTGCCAGTACGTTTATGTACTGACCCCTTTGGGGCTGTGGTTTCCGCATACTACGTTTCCGAGGATCACCATGGTGGCTACTACGTGGAGTATGACGAGACTGCTGACGAGTAGATAGCGGACCCGGGCAGGATCCGAGACTTCGTGGATAGGCTCCGTCTTTTCGTTTCCGGCCTCCTAGGCCTATTTGGATCTTGTCTGTACTCAGACATTTTGAATGCTTCCGCTGTGATGTAATGATGATATGTTGGGACATGTGTCCTCTGGATGATGGTATTTGCTATCTCTTCTCTAATGAGAGCTATTTGCAACTTTTTTCAATCTTTTGTGTCATAGAGATCTGTTGTGACATCACTTGTTCAAACGCCGTTGACGTACCATGTGTGTATGGTTTGAAGTACGTCAATGGAAGTATCCTGATTTCTATGGGATGGTTTACGTAGACGGTGAACAGATAGGGGTTGGTTGTCACACATACGTGTGTTGGCCTACTCGTAAGAGATGCGGGTGCCGGTAAGCCCTGTAATCCAACCAACTACTGTTCAACGGAACTGCGAGTATCCTCTAGAAGTCCGGGTGCGACACTTGAGCACCCCGAGACCATAAAAAATAGCTCTCCAAACCTGAGATGGGTGAGAGCCCAATAATGCCTCCAAAAAATCAGTGGTAGGAAAATATACCGCCCTTAATATTATGGCACTTAGTGAGTTAGGATCCTGAACAATTCTCCAAGCCTGGCGTGCAAGAAGAGAAAGATTGAATAATTCCATATCGCGAAAACCAAGTCCTCCCATATATTTTGGTCGTGTCATGGCCTCCCAAGACACCCAATGCACCTTCCTCTTTCCACGAGTACTGCCCCACCAAAACTGTCTTACCACCGAATTTAAGTGCTCACAGAACCCTTTAGGCAAACGGAAACAAGACATAATAAAAACCGGCAAAGATTGAGCAATAGATTTAATAAGAACCTCCTTGCCTGCTGTAGATAGTAATTTTTCCAGCCACCCTTTCACCTTGCTCCATAGCCTATCTTTCAAAAATTTGAATGTACCACTTCGAGATTGACCCACCTCCGTTGGCATCCCAAGCTATCTCTTAGATAGTGATTCGTTGTGTACTTCGAGCACATTTTTAATCCCTACCTTCAAGTGATCCGGGCAATGCTTGCTGAAATGAATAGAGGATTTATCCTTATTTACTCTCTGCCCCGATGCCGCACAATAAGTTTCCAGCAGTTTCGATAACTCTTCCGCCCCTTGAACACTTGACTTAAAAACAGCAGGCTATCATCCGCGAAGAGGAGGTGATTCACCGACGGAGCCGATGGAGCAACCTTGATCCCATCCAAACAAGATGACGGTAATCGAAATTTTAAGAGGCACGAAAGGCGCTCTGTTGCTAATAAGAAAAGGTAGGGTGAAATAGGATCCCCCTGCCGAATACCTCTTGATGGCTTAAACCCCTCGAGTTTCTTCCCATTAAAAGAGACCGAGAACGAAACCGAGCTCACCATTCCCATGATTGTAGCCACCCAATTATGATCAAAACCGAGTTTTTTCATCATTGCTTCCAAGTAACACCACTCAACCCTGTCATAAGCCTTCATCATATCATGTTTAAGAGCACATGTGCTATTTACCTTCGCTTTGCTTCTTTTCATGAAATGTAGACATTCATAAGCCGCAATAATGTTATCAGTTATCAATCGCCCCGGAACAAACGTTGATTGCTCCTCAGATATGATTTCCGGAAGGATTTTTTTCAGTCTATTTGAGATAACTTTCGAAGCAATTTTATAAAGAACATTGCAAAGACTGATCGGACGAAACTGAGAGAGATATGTTGGGCTTTGTACCTTCGGGATGAGTACAAGAACCGTATGATTTATCATCTCCGCACGTTCTTCCCCCTTTATAATCCTCAAAACCGTTCTCGTCACATCCGAACCACAAACATCCCAATGACGCTGAAAAAAATGAGCCGGGAAACCATCGGGGCCTGGCGCTTTGGTGGGAAACATTTTGAATAAAGCCTCTTTGATCTCAATGTCCTTATAGGGTGCTGTCAGTAACTCATTCATCTCCTGCGTCACCTTCTGAGCAACATGCGAAAGAACCTCCTCCATATCAACAACACCTTCCGAAGTGAACATGTTACTGTAAAAATTGGAGGCAAGATCCTCCATCTCCTCGGCAACTTCGGTCATCTGACCATCATCTCTCATCAACATTTTAACAGAATTCTTCCTTCTACGCATAGAGGCCCTAAGGTGGAAAAATTTAGTGTTTTTATCACCTGATTTTAACCACTCCACTCGTGATCGCTGCCTCAACATTACCTCCTCCCTTCTATATAGCTCAAGCAGATTTTCCTTCAACTTGAGTTCTACGTGGTTCGGTGCACTCCTGTTAGAAGAATTCTGTTAAACCGAAAGTTGGGATTTGAATTTTTTTATATCCAATTGAACATTACCGAAAGTGTGTTTATTCCACAGAGCCAGGTCCTCCGCAAGACCATTCAACTTCCTGCTGATATCAATTACTGACTCGCTGGGATCATCCGCCCAAGCGTTAACCACCTTGGCCTTCATATCGGGATGCTCTTCCCACATCAGCTCATAGCGAAAAGGCTTTCTTTGTGTTATCCCGCTTGGTGTCTCCTCGAATTTCAGCAAAATGGGGCAGTGATCCGATGAGGCTGCTGTCAGATGAGAAAGAGTAGACATAGCAAATTGAGAGCACCACTCCGCAGTACCCAGTGCTTTGTCAAGTCTCACTCGGGTATAGGATCCACCCACCACTCGTTTCTCAAAAGTCCAGAACCTCCCAGTAAAGCCGAGATCCAACAACCCACATATATCAACCATATCTCTAAAACCCTGGATCTGGCTGTTAGAACGCTGCCCAATCCCTTCATACTCCGAATGGCGCAAAACCTTGTTGAAGTCCCCAACGCAAAGCCATGGCAGGCTGCTGTTGGTACTAATATTTTTCAGAGTGTCCCAAGTCTTGTACCTCTCATTTGTTTGAGCTTCTCCATAAACAAACGTCAACCTCCACGGTACCAAACCTGTCTCAACCACTTTCATGTCAATATGATAACAAGAATACCCAATAACATCAATATTTATTCCATTGTTCCAGAACACACCGATACCACCACTTCTGCCCACACTATCAGTAGCAAAACTACGATCAAAACCAATTCTCCTAGCAAGACTCTCTGTTTTACTTCTACTAATCTGAGTTTCTAAAATACAAAAAAAATTGGGGGCAAAGTTATTTGCGAGATCCCGGATCTCATGAACTGTCGTGTCGTTGCCCGCTCCACGACAGTTAAAACTAATGAGACTCATTGCTCCTGGCGGCACCCCCCTTGGAGGTCCGCCGATTTCTTCCCATTGATCTCATCATCACCATTGTTTTCCCCCATCTTCACCCTCTTCGGGTCTCTCTTCGGAGGAGGGCTTGGGGGGACAGAGCCCTTATTAGAAACCTCAAACAGAGAGAGAACATTGCCCACCTGGCTAGCCGAGGAACCATTAGGTGGTATTGCTGCCCTTTTGCGGCTCCCATTGTCCTCTGGATCAACATCCCTTGGAGGCATGTCTTGGTCATCTATTTCATCTCCATCACCATCAGTATAAGCACTCCTTCTACCCCCCAAACCTCCACGGCCACGACCTCTACCTCCTTGGCTTCTTCTCGTACACGTTGGTCTGCCCGTTTCTCTGATACTCCATGAAGCTCTGAGATCCTTGAATATCAAGGCAGAAGGTGGATGAAGGCCATTACCATGTTCCTTGAAAACATGCCCCAACATCCCGCACAAAGCACACCAGTCGGGTAGCTTTTCGAATTTGACCATGAAAATTTCACGTTTGCCCGCCCTACTGATTGAGATATGGTTACGGAGAGGCTTACGAACATCCAGCTTTATCTTGACCCTAACAAAATTCCCCGCAAAATCCATGGACGCAGGTTCAGATGCAATGAAATCTCCCACTTTAGACGCCAGAGCCTTCACCATCGGAAGGTATCCGTCCGGGAGGTCATGGATTTGGATCCACATATTGATGGTTGTCAGTTCTATCTTAGATGGCTTAGTGAAACCATCATATGGATCTAATAGAACCGGATTTCCCCTGAAGTTCCACGGGCCGCCGTCCATGACTTTCTCCCAATCACCTAGACACTTAAAGTGAATTGTGTAGAGATTCCCCTCGAGAGTACGGATGCGAACCTGCTGGGCCAAATCCCAGGCGGTAGTCATATTTTTCTTGAACCAAAACTCACTGTATTCTTTTTCCGTATGAACCTTCGCAATGGCTAGCCACCTGACCACCTCTTCCGGCCTCTCAACCACTTCCTCGAAGAAGACATCATCAAGGTCTGATTCCTTAATCCCCAATTGCTCCATCATGGTCTCAAGATCGCTGCCTCCATCGTTCCTTGATGATCCTGCCTCCATGCCCCTAGATCGTCGGTGAAAACCCTAACCCTAACGAGGAAAGAACCGAGAGCCGAGTAGACCCCAAGGCTGGGTAGCGAGACGAAGCGCACCCCTTAGTCAGCCCGAAGGTCCACCGGCTGGTCTCTCGTCGGGATCGGGGAAGAAGACTCAACAGCGCCCTCGAGTCGCCTCGAGTCGCCGAGAGAATAGAAAACCCTAACCGAGAGGGAAAAACACCTGCGTGCTTGTTACCAGCAGCTGAGATGAATCCTCGATCAAAAGCCTGGGCCACGGACAAGTCAAAAAGGCCCATGTAATCGTCCTACGAAATGCTAACATGTGATTCTCAAAATAAAACAAATGCTAACAAGTTTATGTGTTTTTCTCTCAATCCTTCATGTAATCCTTGCGTGTGCTATGTATCAAACTTTTTCATAGTTACACGCCAGGTCAAATTAAAATGACAAAGGGTTTGGTGAGATACGTACAAAAAGGTGATTAAGTAAGAGGTGGGAGGTCATGCATGCCAGAAATGCTGCTCTTTGTAATCCTGGACAGACTTTGTAATCTTGCACTTACAGTTTGTTGTTCAACACGAGATCCAGGAGTATGCCAGTCAGTTACCGCTAGTTTTCTGGAGAACGGAGTTACCGTGCGACCACCGACCAAATATAGGATATGCATTTTACTGGGTGTGAACCAACATAATCGCGGGTCTGCACAGAAGGAGTAATTGCAACTTTAGAAGGATGTCTGCAAATTAAGATAACGTGTCAATTAAAAAATGTGATTAATATAGACTCGTTATTATTGCATATTTTAATTAAATTCTGCCAATTATATATAGATTATAGAGTAGTAATAAATGGTTCATAATTGTGGATCATCATGCAGAACAGATTGTTTGTCCTGCTTTCATATTTTCGCTGAAATAAATGAGGATGTAAATTCAATGGATGTGCCAATATTAGCGTGAGCCAGTTAGCTATGAGACATTACAACAAAAATTGCAGCAATAGTTGGGATCATCATGCAGAAAAGATTGTTTCTCTTGCTTTCGTATTTGTACTGAAATAAATTAGTAGGATGTAAAATTAATGAATATGCCAAAAAAATATAGCGTGATCCAGCTAGCTAAGAGACGTTACATATTTTTGGCAGCAATAGTTGGGCATGGGGAGGAAAAGAAAGGAAAATCTTATGGTAATTAATTTGTGTATATCCTGACAAACATTTCTTCCGAGAACACGCAAACAAAAACTTTTGGCATCATTTCCTAAAGCCACCTAATTAAGAGCACCCTCTTCTCTCCTGATCCAAATTCCACACACTTCGCTTATTCCTTAGTTTAGTGCCATGGCCCAAGACGGCGACGAAAACGACAACCACAACGCACCGCCGACAAGCAGCTCCGACTCCATGAGTCTGTGCAAGGGCAGCAACGGTGGCGACATGTCCAGGAGCAGCAACCTTGTGGACCTGGTGGGTGTTATTGACAAGGGGAAGGGCGTCGTCAAGACTGAAGAAGAAGGTGAGGACTGTAGATCTAAGGGTAAGATCAGCACGACACACGTCGTTGCTGCTGCTGCTGCTCCCATAGATGGTGGATCGGGCGGCCGGCGTCGCGACAGAGACTTGCACATCGGCACGGAGCGTGAGAGGAGGAAACGGATGAGCGAGATGTTCACCAAACTGGGTGCCCTCCTCCCTACCCTCCCCGACAAGGTGAAGAGAGACTATGTTCTGCTCGTATCTTTTATGTAGGGATTTGTGCATGAGTCGATTATGGTCTGATCGTATCTTTTATGTTAGGGATTTGTGCACGAGTCTTTCCCCTTTTTAGGAAGAAAAATCCTCAATAGCGTTTTAGTGTTTCAGGTTGACAAGTCGAGCATAGTGATGGAAGCCATACACTACATCAAGAGCCTGGAGGGGACGCTGAGCGAGCTGGAGAAGCGAAAGCTGGAGATGCAGCTCGCCGCAGACAACCATGGAGTCTCCTCTTCAGTGGTGCCGGCGCCGGTAGCACCGCCGGCAGGTGGGATCGGGCCAGTAGGAGGGACACCAGCGGCACCCGTATCTGTTGGCGCAACTGCAGCGCCGACGCCTGTGGGGCTCCTGACGTGGTCAGGCCCTAATGTGGTGTTGAGCCTGTCTGGCAGCGACGCGTGCATCAACGTGTGCGTGGCGCGGCGCCCGGCGTATGGCGATGATGGCTGTTCTTGACAAGCATGGCATCGACGTGGTCACATTGGGAATCATGTCTGACACCACAAGGAGCATTTTCACCATCCACACTCGCGTAAGTGAAACCCTCACCCTCCCTCTAGCGACCTTCTGGGGTTTTGGTAGTAAGATTAAATTACTCAGGCCGAAAACAAGTAAATTTAAGCTATAAGCTAGCAAATGGCCTATGTGATAAGCATTCTACAAAGCAAAAGTGGAAGCTATGAATTCCAGGGGAATGAGGAACACACGTGATTTTATTGTGACGGCGCATATCTTTTCGAGGGACTACAAACCTAGTCTTCCAATTGCCCTATAATGTATTCTATAAAAATGTTCCCCAAACACCATCAGTAGATCGTTAGTAACTCAAAATCTTTACATGTGTGAATCTGATATATGATAGTGTGTATCACTAACGTAAAAACATACTAAATAGATATCTTCTCGAAATAGTTTAGTGAAGTTGGAGAATCCCTAACGTTAAAACATGATAGATAATTATATTCTTGCTACTCCTTGGTAAAGTGGGTAACTCGCACGATTTACGGGTGACTTATTTCGTTATTTACATATAACTCCCTCCATGGGAACACATACGATATTCTAATGAACCGAGACGTCCATATCTTTCATTCCAAAGTAGATCACATAAAAAAAATGAACACTAATTCTATACCATATATACCATATTAGATTTTTTGTAAAGTCTATAGATTTGAACGCGACGATGCTCTCATTCTTTTTGGTGATAGCCTGGTTCTGTTAAGGGGGTTCGTCAACCCTTCTGGCGATGGAGTTGAAGCTTTGGACCGTCATTGTAGATTTACTGGATATCCCATCAAAATATTATTCCTCCTTACATTGCTTCTTTGTCCACTCATGTTTGTTCACCTCTCCATCAGATTCATACAACTACGAATCCCATTATCCAACAGAAACACGCACATTATTCTCCCATAAACTTTGTAAATTCAACATGCTGCCTATATTTAAACTCTTGAGTCACAACAAGAGATCGTAAGTACATGTAAGTTTTCTTCCAACAAGCATGAGAACACTCTAATTTATATATAACGTAGTATAAATGCACACATGCATTTGCCCATACAGGAATGTGCGCCATATTTGGAATGTTGCTCGTTGATTGTGGGGGTCCGAACCTCTGTACGTAGGCCCAACCAAATGCATCTCTGTCTTGTAAAAAAATTCAGGGGTGAATAATTACATATTTTATTTTACTTGTAGAATCTTGCCAGCATCATTATGCATTTGGAAGTTTCCGCAATTAACGATGCTAGATCCAATACACACATCCTACATTTTTGTAACTATAGAGGTCCATGGATCTTCATCCATGATGAATTATGCAACAATTCTTTTAAGACAACGCATCTCCAAGTTATTCCGTTCATTTAATTTGGCTTCATCATGCCCTAGGAATCCAACCATTGCAGCAACCATCAATGAATATCAAAGGGGTACCAAAATTTCTAATGTCCCGTAACACCACATATCAACTCATTAGTCTCATAGCTTTGTTGTTAACCTCTTTCACATTTTTGTTGTCTCATCCTATAATGAGCATGAAATAAACTAGTGAGATTCTACCACAATCGACCTCTCCATATATCAAAGTTGGATTTTGTTCTAATGCTAATGTTTTATGAAGAGGATTAATGTAGGAGAGAGGGAGGGCTAGAAAAAGTTTTCCTTCGATTTTAGGTTTGTCGAGACTACGAATGTTAAATTAAGATTCCTCATGAAAAAATTACTCATAAGCTTGTGGCGAATGGTCACTTGTATAAATTATGAATATGCCACATGAAATTGAGCTGATATTTTGCAACTCTATTTCAATTAAATATAGTGATCATGTAAAGGAGTGGTGGTTCACTAAAACTATATAGGCTAAATTAACTTATTGAACCATGGTTTTGAGCTTCTTTGTACAAATTTATGATAATTTTGAAGTCAAGGATGTTAAATATTAACATAACATGCCAATAGACATGATTTTATAATTGAAAATATTTTTGTAAATATATACAAAGTTTAACAACCAATAGGAAATATTTTTCTCATCATTTGTTTTAAATTGTACATGGCTAGTTTATTACTTATTATGCATGTCGAAGGAAACAATATATGTGAAGTACAGTCATTAACTATACCTATTTCTGTGTTGACATGGAAAATGAGATGACATATTTCGTAGATGAATAACTTCGGTGGTTGAATTAAATAGACTTGGAGCTAGCTTACAGACTCAACGAAAATCCATCCACTATGTTTTTATATCGAGTATTGTATATGTACAAAGGTTAACATTTTGATGCTAGCAACAGGGAACCATTTAGAACGATATTTGTCGATGAAGGATGGTTACATGGTTGACATCATTTATTTACTTGAATTTAGTGCAAGCACTTTTGTGGCTCTATGATTTTTTTGTGTATGCCATGTCCTCCTTGTTATGTTTTCTTTACAAAGAAGGGGATTAACTCATGGCAAAAGCATACATCCCGCTTGATAATCTATACGAGCATCTCTTAAATTTATGTCTTTGTCGAAACAGATAAATGGAGCGAGCAGCCAGTTCGGAGATAACGTGCCGTCTGAAGAGATATACAAGCTGGCAATGTCAGAGATAATGGTTTGGCTATCTGAATAATAAAAACTGATTTTCGGCACTCAACTGAAGCTATAGAAGTGGCCGGTCGTTTACATTTCGGATAGCTTTTCATGTCAGGTTGAACTCAATCTTTGAGCTATCAGATCAAAGAACAGCTTTAAAATCTCATGTATGTGCACTTTTGTATCGTACATTGCTGTAACATTACAATCGAGGTTACAAATTTTATAATAATCTTGGTGCTCTACTCTAGGGTGGAATCTTGTTATTTATTCAATAGCAGTACCAGTTTGTTTTATTTATGCTGTGATGGCCCGTGGATATACTATCTTGGGCTTATGGCTTAATTTTCTTGTGAAGTCATGCAGCAAACCTTCTACATAGTAAGTTCAATTTTGTCTCTCCCTTATAAGGATTATGGATTGGGAATTCTTAGTCGGCAAGGTTGGACAGATGACAGACCCGTGGCAAGGGAAAATGTTGGCTGGGGCGTCTAGGTTGGTCCTGACCAACCCATGTCTCTCAAGCCTTCCTACCTTTGGCATGTGCCTGCATAAGCTGTACGAGGGCACCCATGAGGCTATGGACATGGTGCATTGCAGGTTCTTTTGGGTAGGAACCAGGGCCAGGTCTGTAAAACAAAGGAGTGTGTGTGTGTGGGGTGGGGGGGGGGGGGTGGGGGAATTAACAACAAGCTGATGAATGGCGCCCTTCTTCACAAATGGCATTGGAAGCTCAGTCAACAAGACCAGGGTCTCTGGTCTGATGTGATCCATACCAAGTATCTAAGGGGCGACGATATTTTCTCGGATCCGCTAACACTAGTGGAAATTTGGCTTTTGCTCAGTGGCGAGCACCCCTTTCGCCCTGGCTCGGCCACCACCCGGTGCAAAAGGCTGCAGAGGTGGGGCCGGGGCAAGCAGGGCGCGTGGTGGGGTGGTCTTTTGCCCCGGTTTCAGCCACAAACCGGGGCTAAAGGACCGCAATGAGCAGGGCGTGTCGTGGGGGGGGGGGAGCAAACCGCAGTGAGCAGGACATATCAGAAAGATTAAAAAATAAGAAGTATTTACTAAATGACCATGAACACACGTGATTTCAGTACTAAAACAACAATGAGAAGAAGTCTTGCTCTCAAGGTTGATCTGTCGCATTTTATGAATATTTACACATGGAAATGAACAAATGGTCATGAAAATAAAAAAACTAAGAGCATGATTTAGTTGACACCTCAAAGCCAATTTAATCCAGACAAAAGTGGGTTGTTTAAAGCTGAATCTACAATCTAGTGATTTGGCTAAAGATATATCTACAATCTAGTGAATGTTAGTGCCAATCTGCAACATTTAGTTTTCCGTTGATGCATTATTTAAAGAGGAGGCAAAGTATTGCTAACTCTGAGAAAAGGCAAATACAAAGATTGAGCCTCCGCTCGAATCCTCCAATTATCATTCCATTAATTGCTGCCAAATGTCTCCCGAATATAAATAAGGACCTAGAAATATCAAATAATCAGCGGGTCACAAAGTCTTAATTTTTTTTTAAATCATCAAGCTCTAGTACGCCACACCAAAATTTGAATTCTAATTTTGCATGAAACTTACCTGCAAAGACATCATAGAACTTCAGCTCGAGAATTTCCTTCAGCTGAGTGCATACACACACATAGATGAATCTAATATACCTCTTTAATATTTTTAATATACTTCATTATTTAATACTACATACCCCAAATTGAGTTATATATATATGCATGTCAAATGCATGGCGGACGTATGCTGGTGAATCCGGATGATTTGTAGTCGGTCGATGAACTGAATGATGTATCAAACCTTTTGTCAAACCTTGAATGGGGGGTGTAGAACAAAACAACCGGTATCGCCAGCATAGAGCCCCACCGTGGCTCCCGAGTGCATATATGCATATCAAATGCACGGTAGGACGTATGCTGGCGAATCCAGATGATTTGCATTCGGTGGATGAACTGAATGATGTATGAAGAGACTCCGAGAGGTGGAATATATATAGGGTCATCTGGATCACAAAGTGTTGTGCTAGGATTTCGATCCAACGGTTAAGAAGCGCTCGAAAGAAACAGCCTTGATCCAGCGGCTCACAAGCGCTCGAAAGAAACACACGTACCCCTGATCGAACGACTCACAAGAGCTCGAAAGAAACACACCCCTGATCATGCGACTCACAAGCGCTTGACAGAAACACATGATCCATGTGATTCTTTTTAAT
This sequence comes from Alopecurus myosuroides, assembly GCA_028641055.1. Taxonomy (NCBI): domain Eukaryota; kingdom Viridiplantae; phylum Streptophyta; class Magnoliopsida; order Poales; family Poaceae; genus Alopecurus; species Alopecurus myosuroides. The sequence continues at coordinate 16,536 of JAPCYS010003212.1, read as the reverse complement.
TGGTCACAACGAAACCGTAACCCTTTAGTCCCGGTTGGTCAAACGGGCCCGGACTAAAGGGTATGTTTCTTCTCACTATATATATGTATGCATTGCCACCATTAGCATAAACACATATAAACTCACCACCCTCCCATGGCTTCTACCGTACCCACTCTAACCTTTCTGTAGGCGGAGGCACTTTCCGCCTCGAACTACGCCTACCCGCCCGGCTACAACGTCCCCGCCGGTTGGATGCTGAGCGCCGGAGGAGTGTCGGTTCCTCATGTTCCTCAAGGTGTGGCGCGTCAGATGGCCATCAAGAACCACTACTACCACGAGCTCACGGTGGAGCAGTGGAGGAATCCTAGTTGGAATCCCGACTACCACCCTACTTGGGATGCCTTCTTCATTAATCGGCGTGAGAGTGCGCTCGCCAGGTCCGAGGAGAACGGCCCGCCTCCTTTGAACTTCAACGAGGCCGGTCGTCAGCTGTGGTGGGGTGGCGGACGGACTCTTCAGAGCGTCATGAACTACATCAGGGCCGGCGATAACCCCCGCCTGCGCTACCCTCACGCCCAGTCTTGGGTTCGCGATCCTCCGAGGGAGTCCAAAGCAGTGATACGTCAAAAACGTATCTAATTTTCCAAGCACTTTGCTGATTTTTTTCCCTCTAAACTTGTGCGTTTTGAATGCAACTAACACGGACTAACGATGTTTTCAGCAGAATAGCTTTGGTGTCTCGTTTTTGCGCAGAAAATCAACTTTTAGGAAAATACCCGGAAACGAAGGGAAAGTCCATATTTTACCCGAAGACTCCCGGAGCCAGAAGATGAGTCGGAGAGGGGCAAGGGGGGTTCCTTCACCACCCCTAGGCGCGGCCAGGGTGGGCCCGCGCCTAGGAATGGTGATACCACCTCGAGCACCCCCTCGGACTCCCCTTTAGACTATATATGCCCCGAAACCTAAAAACACGAGGGGGTTCGATCGTTTTCCAGAGATAAGTCCGTAGCTCCACCGCCATTGCGAATCCTTTTTCGGGGTTCAAAAACTCCGTTCTGGCACCCTGTCGGGACGGTGAATTGGAGGAGATCATCGCCATTGTCATCACCAACTCCTCTCCATCGACCATCCATGTTTCCCCCATTCATGTGTGAGTACTCCCCCCGCTGTAGGCCGAAGGGGATGGTAGGGATTGGATGAGATTGTTCATGTAATAATGTCGTGATTGTTAGGGCATAGTGCCTAGTATCCTCTATTAGTGCTATTGACATTGTTGCAACTTGTTATGCTTAATGCTTGTCACTTTGGGCCCGAGTGCCATGATCTCAGATGTGAAAAAGTTATTGAATCACGATGATAATTATTGTTTCTTGATCATACCTGTAATTTGTTTACACATATCGTTGTCCGGAACCCGAGGCCCCTAGGTGAAAGAAATTGGGACAACCAGAGCGGATGGCTGTGATGTGAGGATCAGATGTGTTCACGGAGTGTTAATGCTTTGCTCCTGTGTTCTATTAAAAGGAACACCTTAATTACTAGTAGTTCCCTTGAGGCCCCGCTGAAAACGGGCTGATAGGACAAAAGATGTGTGCAAGTTCTCATTGCGAGCACCTACGCCTATTTACGGAACACATGCATATGGTTACTTAGTGCTTGAGTGCTTTATCTTATTTATCTGCAATGCCCATGTCTTGATTATTATATGAACTATCTTATCCATGCAATGGATGTTCATCTATCCCTATGCCTACAGTATTTAATCCCGTTGTTTACTTCAAACGCTACTGCTGTTGTTTTCATTTCACTGCTGCTATTATTTCACTACTTCTGCTACTATAAAACTGTTACTACTGATAAACCACTGCGAACAAGTCCACTTTCAGGTGCAGGTAAATTGAAAACTCACTTGTTAAGGCTCACAAATATTCTTTGGCTCCCCTTGTGTCGAATCAATAAATTTGGGTTTTACTTCCCTCGAAGACTGTTGCGATCCCCCATACTTGTCGATTACCAAGACTATTTCTAGCGCTGTTGCCAGGGAGCATAGCTTTATTTGCAAGCTCACCGGAGAGTACTATTATCTACTGCCAACCATTCATCATGGGTAAGACTCGGGATAGAATGTTTCCTATATTACCATCCACTACAAGAAGAGGTACAATGCTGAACACCTATGTTGCTCTTGATTCACCGTATGTTATGAGTGAGCTGCTTACACCACCACATACACATGCTACACGTGCTACTTCTGCTGAATCTGAAAATACTTCTAGTACTTTTGATGATGTTTCTGTTGTGCTTGATGAGAGTGGTTCCCTCGGTCCTTTCTTATATGCTACTATTGCTAAAGCTAAAAATATTGCAAACACTAACACTCCTGATAAAAATCATGTTACTCCTACTGTTTCACCTGAGCTTAGAGAAAATCCTAGTGATGATTTTGATGATTCCTATATTGAACTTAATGATGATCTTATTGATGAAATACATGCTATGAAGGATAGAGATGATGTTATAAGTCTTATTGAAAGTTTTGATTTTAAATATAAATTATCTCGAGATGCTAAGTTTGCCACTTCTCCCATTAATATTAGGGATAGGGATTATGATTTCTCTCTTTATTTATCTTATATATCTATTGTTGAGAAAGAACCTTTTTGTGGTACTGAAAATGAAAGTGTTATGAAACATATGAATGATCTCTCCTCTTTGAGTAGTTTATTCTCTAATGATCTTAATAATCGTACATACTTTGTTGCTAAAATATTCCCTTTCTCATTAAAAGATGAAGCTAAAACCATGTTTAATAATTTGTCTCCAGGATCTATTGATAGTACTATTGGTTTGGTTAATGATTTCTTTCAGAAATATTTTCCTGCTAGTGCTCAACATGATGCTTTACAAAATATATTTAATTTCAGGCAATTGGAAGGAGAGAAATTGCCTGTATCTTGGGCAAGGTTCTGTTCTTTAGTTAGGGCTACACCTGGGCATAAGCTAGAAAATAACGAACTTCTTGATATACTCTATAATGGACTAACTGTTGAATCTAGGACATACCTGGAAAGTTGTGATGGTTGTGTTTTCATGCAAAGAACTCCAGATGAAGTTGAGGAATTAATGGCTAAAATAAGCCAAAATCATGATGATTGGACTATGGTTGAGCCTGAGCCGACCCCTACTCCAGTATCAACACCAACACCAACACCCAAGATGAGGGGAATGATTGAATTAAATGATGAAGTGATGAGAAAAGCCAAGAAATCTCTCAAAGAGAGGGGTATTAAATATGAAGATGTGAAGAATTTTCCACCTATAGAAAAATTATGTAAGCCAATCCCTCACTCATCCACCATTGAGGTACACTCTCTCCAACATTTTGATAGTAGAGACATTCCCTATAATAAACCTCCTGATGAATGTTTAGATGAATTTGATAATTATATTATTAAGCAAGATAATTTTAATATGAGTGTGCAAAATCACCTAATGCAAAACTCTAGAGCTATCGATAATTTGCAGGGTATTATAGAAAGAACCTCTAATGGTATTAAAATGCTTGTTAAACACTTTCAAATGGTTCAAACTCAAGTTTATCAACTTGCTAAAGTGCAAAAAGATTTGCTAGTTAATGTTTCTAAAGAAACACATGCTTCTGAAATAAGAACTAGAAGTTGTATTGCTACACAAGATCCTTTATATCCTGAGGGACATCCTAAAAGAATTGAACAATATTCTCAGCAAACTAATAATAATGTTATTCATACTAAGAAGAAAAAGAAGAACAAACATAAAGCTGTTGTAGAGTCCTCTGAACTTGCTAAAGATCCTAATAGTATATCCATCTCTGATGCTGAAACTGAAAGTGGTAATGAAAAGAATGATGCTTCTGATAAAGAAGAAATTGAACATGAACCTAAAAAGAAAAATAAGAATACAAAGTACATTAAGGAAGATTTTATTGCTAATAAACATGGTAATGAGAGAGAACCTTGGGTACAAAAACCAATGCCTTATCCTAATAAGAAACACAAATCAAAAGAAGAAGAACACTAAAACGAGTTTTGTGAATGGATGAAACCTTTGTTCTTGCAAATTCCTTTAACTGATGCTATTAAATTGCCTACTTATGCAAAATATATGAAAGATATTATCTCTAGCAAAAGGAAGATTCCTAATGAGGAAATTTCCACTATGCTTGCTAATTACTCTTTTAATGGCAAGGTTCCTAAAAAGCATGGAGATCCTGGTATACCAACTATTCCCTGTTCTATTAAAAATAATTATGTTAGAACTACTTTGTGTGATTTGGGAGCTGGAGTTAGTGTCATGCCTTTTACTCTCTATAAAAGACTCTTCCTAGAAAAAATGATACCAACTGATATATCTTTGCAAATGGCTGATGAATCCACTGCTATTCCTGTGGGTATATGTGAGGATGTTCCTGTTCAAGTTGCTAATAATTGTCTAATATTAACTAACTTTGTTGTGTTGGAAATGGCTGAAGATGAAAATATGTCTTTTATTCTTGGAAGACCTTTTCTTAATACTGCAGGGGCTGTTATTGATTGCATTCAAGGAGAAGTTACTTTTAATGTTAATGATAAAGAGGACACTATTTATTTTCCCAAGAAGATTGATAAGAAATATGGTCTAAATTCAATTGAAAATATTGAAACCATCAAGATTGGAGAATTTTATTGTCCTATTCCAAAGCCATCCAAAGAATATGAGACCGTCATGGTTGGGACTATATCAATCAAGGTTGAGGTAACATAAATATTTGGTGAGAAACAAAATTTTATTTCATATAAAACTATTTTGGTAGCAAGACTTGATCAACCTTGTTAACAAAGTGATTTTAAATGAAGGAAACAATTTTATCACTACGTTTTCGTTACGTTTTCTTCATTCATATGCTCGTTTTCGCTATGCTTCCATAAAGTATATCATGTTTTCACCATATTCACTCATGCCCACGCACGTTTTCACCTCGTTTTTGCTCGTTTTCCATCGTCTACTCACGTTTTCGCTATCCCCAATCACGTTTTCCATATGTTTTCCTCCGTTTTTAGTGGGTATATGTTCAGTAGAGTGTCTTAGAACTGCTGTTGTTTGGTTTTGCTGACGATTTCTATAATTCCATCTTCGTTTTCCAGCTATATTATTGTTAATTAAAATTCTGGAAAAGTCCAAAAAATAAAGTTTCTCGAAAAATCCCGAAAAGCTTATATTCGAAGTTTTTACGTAAAAAGGGGCAGAAAGCCACCTGGGGTGACCCCAGGGGGCACCCATGCCAGCTCACCATGGCCAAGCGCGGCCTGCCCCTAGGGCGCGCCTGCCTATGGTGAGTGGGCCCTCTGGCAGCCCACTTGCTCTTCCACCTACCACACCTACCTTTTTCCCGTAGAAACTCACCGAGTTCATCCAAACCCGAGTTCTTGCTGTTCTTCCTCGTGATTTTCGATCTCCTTGCTCAGCTCATATTTTCGGATGAGAATTGGGGCAGTTGTTTCCGGTATGTGACTCCTCCGATGATCAAAATAGGATTTTATTTAGTGGAGTATTTCTTGTGTATTTTGCTGCCATAGGTGACAGGTTATGTGAGCTTGCATGCTAGTTTGATGCTTGATTAAGTTAGTTTTGATGCATGTTTAGTACTCATACAAGTTCCTATAGTAGTTGCTACCATATAGTTGATTCAAATAGTTTTCTTAAGTTGCTTGTTAAAAAATTCAGAAATGGAGGCAAGTGCATATCAACTTAACCAGCATGAGTTAGTGGTAACAGAGATTATGAGAGTTCATCGCGAAGAGGGCGTGTTTCCGGCTATCTACCCATGCCCAGGGTTCATGAGTGTTGCATGAATTATGCATGATTTTAAAACATTACTATCTAATGCAGGATTGACACATTTCGTTGATGATGAACCAAGCCAATATGTGAAATTGGTTATGTCCGTGGTGCGGGATTTTCATTTTGATTGGCCTTCACCTAACCCCATGGTGCATTATAAAATTTATAACAAACCTGTCAGTCTGCCTTTTAGAATTTTTTGTGCAGTAATTAAGGCGGAGCAGTGGGGAACGTGCGAGAAGATAAAGGGATATCCCAAACCATTGACGGATTTATATGCATAAATCTGCGACGGGAGAAGCTTCATGAAGGAGAATGGAAAAATTCGTAATATACATCTCCCGTCCATCGATATTTTTCCCTGTTTATTTGAAAGTGTGTTCTAGCTTGGAAGGTAGCAAGTAAATTATCTTCTCATGATTTTGCATTCTTGTCAGCTGCCTTGAGGAAAGATATGACTTATAGGAGCTTTAAGTGCTTATCGCCTTGCCAATAACCGTGAGAAAGGAGGAGTTTGTGGAGGTCTCATTGCCTCTCGTTTATTAGCTTTTCATGGCATGTTTCCACATCGCTTAGATGTTCAGTTTCCCTTAGAGAGGCTTGATCTTAATTCCATATTACAACACCACTTTATTGCTTATGGGACTGGCGCGTATTGTTTGCCATATGATATTTCATTCCCTAAGAAATCACGGTGGGGATCCACTAGAGAGCGAGTAGCCCCTTTGCCTGCACGTGCTTTGTTTGACCTTGATAACAGGGAAGGATGGTCACTAACGGATGAAGAACTCGATGCGTACATTGAGGAATATCAGCGCGCAGAGGATCCCAAGACGGAGGCCGCAGGAAATGCTGTCCAGCCACCCGACATTGCAGACAGTTCACATCAGCCCTCGGATTACGACTACACGCCTTCATTTTCTTCTTCACGGGAGCCTCATTATGAGCATGCCCAGTACGATCCACCGGCGTGGAGCCAATACCATCGCTATGATTGAGCCCCACTTAGGCCAAAAGCCTAAGCTTGGGGGGAGGTATACCGACATCACACACTCATATATATATCGTATTCAGTCGGTTCTTTGTATATTCATATTTCCTGTTTCTCTCTCTTTCTTTCGGTATCGTTGTTTGGTTTTCGCTTTCCAGAACAAAAAAAGACCAAAAATATTTCTGTTGTTTCTCTCTATTTGTTTCTTTAGTTGGATTGCTTTATCCTTTAGTTGCAGTTTAATATTCAAAAACCCCAAAATATTTTGTTTTGTTTGTTTTGTTCCTGTTTCATTTCAAAAAACCAAAAGAGATTTTGCTTTGTTTGCTTATTCTCTTCTGCTCCTGCTTCAATTGAAAAACCTAGAAATATTTTTTGTTCTTCTTTTGTTTTGTAAAGTTTGTTGCAGAGTTCAACAGTCATTCGTGGCTCCATTGGATCTTGGTTTTCATTATATATTATTCGAGACACAAGTGAAGAGCAATAACGACGATCTGTGACAATTCAAGTTGTGGTGAGAGGCTGGTATGAACTCTATTTGTTTTCATTTTTGTACATATACCCATCCATGTGAGCATGCTTAGTTTGTTCATATAAGATATATGTGATTTAATGGATGCTTAATAGTTCGTTCTATCTCATGTTTTGTTCCAATTTATTAATAGTAACTGACCTATCGTATAAATATTTGTTCGCAGTGTTCTATTCGTAGAAGGGTATGACATTGTGTTAACCTCCTCTGAATGTTTCATTTGAATTGACTTGGCACATGCTCACGCATTCTAAGACTGAAAACAAAAAAGTCAATAAGCCTCGATGATTTATTTTGCCTCGGAGTTCTAGTATCAATTTTATGCCTCAGTTAATTTTACTTTGTCGTAAACATGATTATGGTAATTATTGCTCTCTTGATTGTCGCTTCCCAGTCTATTGCTAGCCTTCACTTGCACTAAGTATGAGCTCTACTCGTGCCTCCAAATCCCTGAAAACCAAGTTATTCCACATAGTCCATTATAAATTCCTATGCATGGTATTTCCTGCAATTCCGAGTAAATTTGCATGTGCAACCTTTAAAACCTTCAAAATACTTCTCGTTTTGTGACACTAATTTAGCTCATGAGGAAGTAGTATTGTGTTTGTTATCTTCCATGCTAAATTAAGTACCCACCTGACTAACATGCTTCATCTACTTGTCATTAATATTGCAAAGAGCTGGTTAGACCACTATAACAGAAAAATAATGAAAAATAGGCACTCCCCCATGGTATGTGAAAGTTGGCAGGCACCCGAGGATTCGGTTAGCCATGGTTTGTGAAAGCAAAGGTTGGGGGGAGTGTCAAGCTATATATATGTGCATGATATAATTGCCTAATTCGGAACCGCTCTCACTTGTTTAGTATGGAAGATAATAAGCACTCTATTGCCATTTGATGACATGAACAACCACCTCTCAAAATTGTTTTACTTCTGTTTCATGAAAAATGAAAATCTCTAGGGCATGTGAATCCCTACTTCCCTCTACAAAGGGCCAATCTTTTACTTATAGGAAGAGTCTCCACCATATTCTTTGAGCACCTTCTTGAGAGCATAATTGTCATTCTTAGTGTGATGTGTTTGTCGCAAAGCACTGTTGATTGTGATATAATCTTGATACTTGCATCTTTTGATATCTTTACTTCTAGTCTTCCCTTGAATTTTAGAGGTGCCCTGGCATTTACGTTTTGCCCCACACATAAGGGCAAGCGAGATACCAGTTTATCAGATCCTATTATGAATATTACAATCTTGCAAATAGTTATGCTTCATGTTGTTTATTATTAAGATGTTGTTATCTCTTCATGGTTTGCATAGCTATTAAGTGACAGTATCCTGCACGTATCTTATCATGAGCATAATTAAGTATTTGATCATATAGTAAGTATATTTACGTCATATGAAGCAAATATGTTCGTAAACGTTATTTTATCGCACTCAGTTGTTAACTGAATTGCTTGAGGACAAGAAATAAGCTAAGCTTGGGCGGGGGGGGGGGGGGAAGTTGATACGTCAAAAACGTATCTACTTTTCCGAACACTTTGCTCATGTTTTCCCTCTAAACTTGTGTGTTTTTAATGCAACTAACACGGGCTAACATTGTTTTCAGTAGAATTACTTTGGTCTCTCGTTTTTGCGCAGAAAATCAACTTTTAGGAAAATACCTGGAAACGAATGGAAAGTCCATATTTTACCCGAAGACTCCCAGAGCCAGAAGATGAGTCGAAGAGGGGCAAGGGGGAGCCCTCACCACCCCCATGCGCGTCCAGGGTGGCCCCGCGCCTGGGCATGGTGAGCCCACCTCGGGCACCCCATCGGACTCCCCTTTCGACTATATATGCCCCGAAACCTAAAAACCCGAGGGGGTTCGATCGTTTTCAAGAAATAAGTCCGTAGCTCCTCCGCCATAGCGAATCCTTTTTCGGGGTTCAGAAACTCCGTTCTGGCACCCTACCGGGACGGGGAATTGGAGGAGATCATCGCCATCCTCATCACCAACGCCTCTCCATCGACCATCCATGTTTCCCCCATCCATGTGTGAGTAATTCCTCGGCTGTAGGCTGAAGGGGATGGTAGGGATTGGATGATATTGTTCATGTTATAATGTCGTGATTGTTAGGGCATAGTGCCTAGTATCCTCTATTAGTGCCATTGACATTGTTGCAACTTGTTATGCTTAATGCTTGTCACTTTGGGTCCGAGTGCCATGATCTCAGATCTGAACATGTTATTGAATCACGATGATAAATATTGTTTCTTGATCATACCTGCAAGTTGTTTACACATATCATTGTCCGGAACCTGAGGCCCCGAAGTGACAGAAAATGGGACAATCGGATGGGATGGTTGTGATGTGATGATCACATGTGTTCAGAGAGTGTTAATGCTCTGCTCCGTGTTCTATTAAAAGGAACGCCTTAATTACCAGTAGTTACCTTGAGGCCCCGCTGAAAACGGGCTGGTAGGACAAAAGATGTTGTGCAAGTTCTCATTGCGAGCACCTACAACTATTTATGGAACACATGCCTATGGTTACTTAGTGCTTGGATGCTTTATCTTATTTATCTGTAATGCCCATGTCTTGATTATTATATGAACTATCTTATGCATGCAACATCCGTTCATCTATCCCTATGCCTACAGTATTTAATCCCGCTGTTTACTTCAAAGGCTACTGCTGCTGTTTTCATTTCACTGCTGCTACTATAAAACTATTACTATTAACAGATCAATGCGAACAAGTCCACTTTCAGGTGAAGGTGAATTGATAATTCACTTGTTAAGTCTCACAAATATTCTTTGGGCTCCCCTTGTGTCAAATCAATAAATTTGGGTTACTTCCCTCGAAGACTATTGCGACCCCCTATACTTGTGGGTTATCAAGAACCGTCCGGCGATAGTGAGGACGACGGCGGCGACTACGACGAATACGAGTCGAAGTACTACAAGCCTAGGAAGGAGTATGACTAGCAGATCAGATCCACTCTTGCCATTATGTACTGCCTTGTTTATCTATCTAGATGTACCGTCCTCCTCCCTAATGTTAGCTCTTGTGAATCGTTAGATCAGGAGTGTGTTTCTTTCTAGCGTCTGAATCCCACCAATCAGGAAGAATCACTTAGAAAAGAGAAAACAGACGCGCTAGCGCGTCGCAGTTTGCCGGAATGCAAATTCTTTAATTAAAAACAGAAAACAGACGAACACTACTCCTCCTCGTCGTCGTCGGGGAACTACTCTGCCCGGGGCAAACCCTCAGAAAACGCTAAGTTCCCGACGTCGAAATCCAGAGCGACGCCGTCAGGCTGCCCGATTTCGCTGTCGGGAATCCTTGACGCGGGGAATCGTCGTCGCGCCCGTTCCCTCGCCGCCAGGAATCGTCGCCGCACCCGTGCCCGTGCTCCTCGCCTCCACCGCGTGCCTGTGCCCGTGCTCCTTGCCGCCGGCTCCTCGCCCCCGAGACCTCGCCGCCGTGCCACCTCCGGCCTCCTCGAGGTGAGCGGGAGGAGCTCCAACGCGTGCCCCCACCGGTCGTCTGGGAGTTTTTTTTGTGTGTTTATGTTTTTTTTCATGTTAATCTTTTTTACTCTTAGTATTTTTTATCGTTAGTTTTTATACTGTTAGTTGTTATTAATTACTTGTTAATTTTTGTTAATACTATTTTCTAGCGTTAGTTGTTAGTGGTTATTAGTTGATTGTATTTTTAGCATCATTTTTTTTGTTAGTTGTTATTAGTTGTTAATAATTGCTAAAATCAAAACATCGAGCTTATGTAATCACCGGATACATGAGTGAGAGAAACATGAGGGAACCGAGGGGAACAAAAGGGGGAAGCCGCGCCATCACCGCGACCACGATCCCGACCACGGCGTCGCGCTCACTCACACCCACCGCAACCACCCAGACACGATCCCGACCACGGCGCCACGCGTATAAGACCCAACGCAACCACTCCGCACACGATCCACCGAGCATATCTATTAGAATCTTGTTTTCTAGCATGTGTAGGCGTGTTACTCTCTATTATAATGATGTTTTCTCACGGTACTTAGTGGTAATTAACCATATGTGAAACTTATTTTCTTACAATACTTAGTGGTAATTATCCATAGGTGTGTTACTCTCTGTTATAATGATGTTTTCTTACAGTACTTAGTGGTAATTTCTTACAATATTTTATCTTCCATTTGTATTAGTTGAGCTATGTACGACAGAGAGGGTGAAGAACAAGTGTTCGTGATAATAGAAGAAATTACACTCCCCGGCGGACCCAATGACAGTGGAGGTGAAGACGACGGCTCGCAGTACCTAAATGAATCAGGTCAGGGAATGGAGGAAGAAGAGAAATTGCAAGGAAGGGATGTGGAACCGGAGAAAAGCAATGATGAACAAGCCTTAGTGAAGGCCGTGGAACCTACTGCATCGACATTGTCTACCAAGAGGTCGAAACAAGGCCCGGATCAAAAGATGAGCTCGAAAGTGCATCTACTAATCGAGCAAGTCTATCGATCCGGCGAACCAGCTTGGCCCATCAAGACAGCAACTATGTTTACAAGCCAATGTGGAGTTATTGTTAGGAACATGATCCCAATAAGTATTGAAGAATGGAATAAGCCAGCAAAGGACAAAGACGATCCTGACCGTCTGGCAATTTCTTTTGTGTCAGACGGTCCAAACAAGCTATGGTCGACAAGCTAATAAGCCATTTCAGTCTCCCATAATGTGATACCGAAAGACAAAAAAGGAAATGTGCGACGCAGTGATGCACTGGACTCTGAATAAGATGGTTGAGTCTTTCAATGCTTACAAGGAAAGATTATGGAAGGAATATCAGAAGAAAAAAGAAGTCCCAAAATTCAAGGGGCCGCTTGAGAAGCAGAAGGCACACTGGCCAGCATTTCTCGCGTACAAGGAATCAGAAAAGGGAAGAGAAGGTCATCCAAGAATGCGGCAAATGCGGCGAGGAAGGTATATCACCATAAGATGGGTTCAGGTGGCTACAGAGTTGCAGTGACTAAGTTTGACAAACTCGAGGCAGATCTGCGAGAGCAGGGGATCATTCCAGGTACACATGATTTTCCGCGGAGGTCAAGAAATAGGTTGCTTGGGCATGGGGTGACGTTTGACGCAGAAGGTACCTTGATAAGGACTGAAAAAATAAAGTTCCACTTTGCGGCACTTGAGAAAGTGTTCCAAGAGGTTAAAGCGGAGGTACCGGCTAGCGCTGCAATTATGATTGTTGATGTCGCTGCACAGACGGAGGCCGTGGATGCAATCAAGGAGAAGACAAGTTGTGAGCTATTCGTGTCGATCTCGAACGTATCCATCAAGGTCGAGGACGGCTACGCTTTACCTTGTGTAGAGTGAGCGACCTGCCATGGCCGTCCGATCACACCTGGCTATGCTCATGTAGGCGTGGATGATGTTCAGTAGACTTGGAGGATACTACGGCTTGACATCCCCGGAGGTGATGGGGTAGAGACACTGGGAGAGGCCGTCAATTCCATCATTCAATGGAAAAAGAATGGCATAGTGTTTCCGATGCGCAGTACTCTGCCGCCACCACCGCCACCTACTTCTCCGAGACGCAGTCCACCGCCAGCAGAAGCACCTACTTCTTTGAGAGGCAGCCCACAGCCGCCACCACCGCCACCTACTTCTCCGAGATGCAGTCCGGCTACAACATCTCCAGCACACGTCGACGCCATGGACGTCAGCAGCCTATGTCCGGCTCAATCTCCGATGCCTAAGACGACTCCGCCGCCCACTAAGTCCTCTAAGCGGAAGGCTGATGCCTCTAGGTCTTCCCCAAAGAACAAACGTGCTCCGAAGAAGAAAGCCAAGCCGCCGTAAAAAAAGTTGGCTTACGATATGAATGACGAGAAGACCGACGAGTGGGTGACCACGGACACGAAACGTCAGATGGCTGCGTGCGGAAAGAAAACCTCGGAGTCGCCAAAGGAACCTATAGATCCGGCGGTGAAGAAGCACTTCAAGAATTTGCTGGAAATTCCATCCCAAGTTCAGCAAAATTTAGCATCTGACTATGATCGCGGATTATTGATGACTTTTAACAAAGTCAAGAAGGCGGGGAAAACAATTCCCCAGCTCGGGAAGCAACCAAAACAATCGGCCTTCCCGCTCAAGGTGATGGACACTACCTCCAATCAAGGTGATCTGTAAGCAGCTATGAGGTTTGCCAAAGAGTGTGGTATACCAGTTGACCAACTCCTAAGCCAATCCGACAACTTTGCAATGGCTGAATTGACATGGAAATAAGAGTCAGGGAAGTCTCTCGTCAAACCTGATCAGCTCGACTCTTTGACAACATTCAAGCGCCAACTGCATACGTGGTATATCCAAAGCGCAAAGGACGGGCTAGACCAACTCATGGTGAAAATTAGAGAATAGGATTACTTCCGCGATGACTCAGTCTGTATTGATTTGGAAGATCTTTACTTCTTCTATAATCTAGACGCCCTTGACAAATCGCTCATTAGCACCTATTCTCTGTAAGTATCTACCTCAGAAAGTTCGATCATTGCTTCTTATATATATTATTCTCACTGCACGATATATATTATGCAGGATGAAGATTCGGGAATGTAATGGAAACGGTGGCATTGGGTTCATTGACCCATATGTCATCAATGATTACATTTTAGTGCAATACCCTAAAGTGACGGAGGATAACATCGTTATGTTTTTGAAGAAACAATTTCACTTTAGTGAAATAGTATTTCCTTACGGACAAAGGTGAGTGTTACTGTCTTATGCATATTCCTTCACATTTCTATTTTCCTAAGTCGGTGCTAAGTTTAATTGATGAGTTATGCATGACTATGTATATAAACGAGTGTGTAGTTATCACTGGATTCTTTTCAACATTCAGGTTGACACCGGAGCAGTTGATCTCATGTGCTCTATGGATAAAGGACAAAAGGAGTACAAGCCCATTATTTCAATGCTCACAAAGTAAGTTCAATCGTTGTCTCACTACACCATGCCCTTTTGTTCTATCATTATCATACGATGACCCATATATTCTTTTTTTATTTTCAAGGACATGGCTTGGAAGCTGTTCAGGAAGCAACAACCCGGTTTAACGGAGTTGGATTTGAAATTTGACACACTCATCGTAAGTATAACTTGCTACATTCACGCTTCTCTCTTTAATTCCTTGAGCATTATTTGATTCAATTCTATTTCTCGTAAAGTGCCCTCAGCAGCCACAGGGAACAAATTTATGTGGCTTCTATGTCATGGAGAACATAAGGACAATCGTGAATGAGCGGTTGGGCGGAAGGACTAATATAATGCTGCACGATCTATGGGAGAAGCTCCTACTGGTAGACCGATTACAAGCACTTGAAGAGTAATTGGCGGGTTTTCTATTGAAGGAAGACATAGATCCAAATGGAACATTCGATTATTAAGTATAACCAATGATCTCCATGTAATGATCTCAATGTGTATAACTCTATTTAGGTGTAATGATCTAATTGAGATCAATGCAATTATCTTCTCATCATATCAATGCATGCAATGATTTTTATGATAATTACTGTCGATGTGCAAAAAATATGTCATATACAGCCTCACCAAAAATAAAACAACACATAAATAACACCCAAAAACAACCCCAAAAAGAAACATGCCAAAACTCTGCCGCGGCAGAGAAACACCCAAAACTCTGCCGCAGCAGAGAACCTTTTGCCACGGTTGGTGCTACCAACCGGGATAAATGGGTGCCACCCTGCATGTTGCGCAGAGCACACATGGGCACCCCTTTTACCCTGGTTGGTACCACCCACCAGGTCATTATGGGAACTTTAGCCCGGATTTGGCAAACCCGGTTGGGCAACCGTACATAAGCCCCCCCCCCCCCCCCCCCCCCCCCGACCGGGGCAAAAGCCCTTCCCTCCACTATTGTAAAGAAGGGGTCCAGATCTAGAATAATTTTCAAAGAATCAAGGACCTCTTTGTACTAGGTGGCAACTGCGAAGCATGAGCTTGGGGATGGCAAAAGATGCTTTTTGGATGGATTAGTGGATGGGCAACAACCGCCTCCCCCCACCCCCCGCTACGCAAGAATTCTCAGCATGTCTCAGTCGGCTCATTTTCTCTTAGGCTTGATCAATTTAGAAAAGTAAAACTATAGTTTAAAGAAAAATGCAATTGCACGTTTTTTTTGACCTGTGGTTGCACTTTTCTCAATTGTTGGGGTCGAGCAAAATCCAAGATTGTTTGGGTCTCGCGCTTTGGAAGCTCCGGAAATTGTTGGGAATGTCCGAGTTATATGTTAGTACTAACGACAAATAAAGAAAATGTAAACTTGTCGAAAACTCAATTTTCATTGGCATGGCATCCTAATTTGGGTGTATATACTTAAGGTAAATTATATAAGCCAATTTAAGTTCAAAATGGTAGGCCATTCACAAATAGGGTCTCTCTAGCAGAAAGTCTCTGGAATAGAGTGGACCATGGCAAGAAGTTTGGACAACAAGGCAATATTATGAGTCCTTAGTGATTGGAAACCTAGACCACCTTTCAAGATAAGGTCACATACCTCATCCCACGCTACCTTGCATTGCTCCCCATGAATTTGGTCCTCTCTTGTCCAGAAGAACGCTCGACAAATCCTGTCCACCTCCTGGAGAGTACCGATGGGTTCCAGGATAACGCTCATGAGGAAAGACAACATTGGGCGAAGAGAGGCCTTAACCAGAATAGCCCTTCCACTAATAGGAATAATTTCTCCTTTCCAGCCCGGGAGGCAGAACCTGACTTTCTCAATGAAGGGACGAAAAGCCGTGATACACATCTTATGGATAGAAAGAGGAAGGCCAAGATAAGACTATGGGAAAGAGGCTAATGTACAACCTAAGATCGTAGCTAAGGAGGAGGCAGAATTAGGAAAAACGTGAATAGGGGCAAAGGTTCTTTTAGCAAAATTTATGTTTAGTCCCGTAGCGTCCGAAAAAGTCTTAAGGATGGCCTTTAGATTTCTTAGTTGAGTCGAGTCGTCCTGAATGGTAATAAGAGTATCATCGGCATATTGAAGCACCAGGCATGGAAGAGACGGATTAATTGGGTGAGAAAGAAGGCCCTCTTGAGAAGCTTGAAGTAACATGAGGTGTAAAACATCAGCCACCAGGATGAAAAGATAGGGG